>SNQJ01S0049723.1:11830-55793 GCA_010110895.2 Picea sitchensis
CAAATATTTTCTTGGTGTTACATTCATTTAAAGCATAAAATATGGCTTTATCCTTAGCCATATGATAAGATGCTCCTGAATCAATAAGCCACTCATCAGAAGAAGTAGTAGTAGTAGAATTTGTGTTGAAGGAGAAACCAGAAGCAGAAAGTGCATGTTTGTGAGAATAAGAAGTAGAATCAATACTGATGTTGTGCTTCTTCATCGCTGCTTCTAAATATGCCATCTTCTTGAAACATTTGAACTCATCATGACCATCTTTATCACAAAAGTTGCAATGTCTATTAGTATTCTTACTTTTATATTTTGCTCCTTTGTCACCAGTAGGAGCTGAAGATGTCTGAGCAGGTTCGGGACCCTTATGTTGTTTGTTGTTGTAGCGAGGATGTTGCTTCTTGGGATACTTGGGTTTATCTTTCTGCTGGGCAACTAAGGCTTTGTTGGAGGGACCTGCAGTGTTGATTACTCCAAATTGCACAAGCTTATCTTCCTCTCAAATCAAAGAAGCACAAAAGGACTCAAGAGTGAGTTTTTCATAAGCGTCTTCCACTAGAGCCTCTCTCATGGCATAAAAGGTATATACAAACACAGAATATGCACTACCTAGCTTAGAAAGAATAAGATAGATGCAACGCTCTTCCTCCATCTTTATCTTACATTCTTCAAATAAAATTCTAAATGTTTTAAACCTAGATAGATAGTCTCCAAGGCAAGAAAAATCATTTGGACTCAAGGTCAGTATTTGATTTTCTATCTGTTGTGCTCGAATAATATTGAGTTTACCAAACACAGATTCAATCGTGTTCCAAGCTTCTTTGGGGTCATCAATATCTTGAAGGTGGTACCTTAAATCAGGAGAGATGGAAATTCTGATTAGTCCACGTGCTTCGTCATTCCTATTCTCCCACTTGGCTTTCTTATCAGCATAAGTGGGTGTTTTTTCCTTTCCCAAGGTAATTCGGTACAAGCCTTTACTTTTTAATAAATCTTCCATATGAGATTTCCATTGGAAGTAGTTGTTGCTGGTAAGCAAGACAGTACTTGTAGAAGCCATATTAAATATGCATATAATATGGATTTAAAAACTGAAACTGATGATCTGGATGGAAAGAGCTTGAAAAGTTATGCGGTTTTAACAAAAATGGCACTGAAAACGGACTTCCGATGTTAGAGTTATGCCCTTTTTAAAAAATGCATAAACGGTAACCAAATGACCATGTGATTGTGTAAGATGCTTTATGAAGTGACCCACTTTTATAAAGAGAAGTGGGGATCACTTTTACAATAAAGTTACTTTATAACATAAAAGATGCATGAAAAATAAATAACTCTAAAATAAAAAATTAAAGCTGCTTATAGTGATTCACTTTTATACTTGAAGTGAAATACACTTTACAATTTTGGCATGAACTTTTTCAAAAAAAGTAACAAAATAGAGACTTGAACTCAAGACCTCTTACTTAATAAGGAAACTTTTAACCAAATGATCTAGAAAAACATATTGTAATGTTCAGAAGGAGGATTCTTGTTGTTGTTGTTGTTGTTTTTGTTGAAGACGGCCTTGGAGATCCCGCTAAAAAAAAACTCTTTTCACACAAGAAAACAATTCCGCTTCTCGATGACAACAAGGGTTATATCTTGGTTAGCTTACCTGGAAGATGCACCGTTTCCTATCTATTTCTGATTTTCCGAGATCGCACAGGGCGTGGGGCAAAGAGAATACACAGATCTAAAATATTAGCAACCCAGAAACAAATAATATCAAACCAAAATAAAACGTTGCAGAAATTTTAAAAATGCGTATTCAGGCTTTATACCTCCGGATCTAACTGTAATGGTCGTATCTTGGGCAAACAAAAACCTTTTCGAGTGAAACGAAAAGTGTTCTTGACTGAAATGAGCTCTCCGGACACAATGGAATAGTCCTCTCAGCCCAAAAATGTACAGAAATGATAGAAAATGGAGATGAGGCAACTCGGCTTCATGATCTCGATCTACAATAGGAGCAGGTCTTCAAACAGACTCTGATACCATGTTCGACAACACAATTATTCCAACAAAGGACGAACACCTTTAGTAACCACTCACATAACCAGATCAAAGATAAACACACTGATGTTTTCACGTGGTAAAACCCCTATGGGGAAACATCCACGGCCCTAGCCAACGCGGCCACTTGGAGTAGTTTATTAATGCGAAGAAAAAGATTACAGAGAGATTTTACAATAGAGTTTCTCACAATCGATCATCGAAAAATGACCCTCCATTCTCTTTAAATAGAGATCATGGACCAATTGGGTGCTAAGCCACGGATCAATGGCCATTAAGATCGAGGAGAGTATGAACCGTTAGATCACTCTATGTCGGGAACATATCGTGACCATCAGATTTTCTAACTACAAATTCATACTAAAGAAACACACTATAAAACACACTTTTACCTAACGACACAATAGACCAAGTAGATCTTACTAACTCCTAAGTGTCTAAATATCCTAACAAGTTTACCTTATATCCTCTTTGAGTTTGTTGTTGAATCAAAGGTAAATACCAACCTTTATAGCAAGATATTGGGTGGAGGGACTCAGATTCTTTTTGACGGGGCAACATCGCAATCGAATAGTTATACAATGTAACTACCGAAACTATTTAATATTTATAATAAGTTCATTCCTTCGCAAAACTGTGTTCATAATATTTAATTTGCATTGATTTAACATGTGTTGTGTAGAACACTAGTTGCATTTACTTTTGTATTTCATTGAATGAACAGGCATTTATTAGTATAAATATCTCTCTTCGTAGATCTGTGTGCTTGAGTTTTTGCATGTTGCAAAGGGAACTATCAGGAAGAAGAGAGAATATTTCAAGATTTGGGAACTACATCGAGCATAGGATGGTCGGTGAGTTTATTTTTCTTGTCCTCGTGATACTCAGTTATTTTAATTGAATTGGTTATAAAATATTTGGTGTATGTTATCTTTGGTAATTTTCTATCTTTATAGTTATCAATTTGTTGTAGTTATCCCACTACTATAGGGGATTTTCCTCGAAAGCAATCACAAACCTCAAAAAATTGGAAATGAGTACAACTTACCACACCCTTGTCTTCATGTGAAGGAGAGATAGAAGCTTGGATGCCCTCATATCCATTAAATGGAGTATCAAATACCTTATCGAACTCATCATTACTTGAGGGCTTTTCTTCAAATTCCATCTTCTCATAATCATAACAATAAAGATCACCAAATTCATAATTTTAAGAATATCTAAGGCTCATTGGATTCCCATCTTCATGAAGAGGGGTGTTATCTAAAATAGGGTCTTCTTCATGGAGTTTATCTTTAACATGATGTGACACATTAAGGTCTTCTTATTCAATGGATTCATGAGGTGGCTCTTTCTCTTCTTCAAATCCTTGATAACTTCCTTCATCTTCATGATTTTCATGTTTGAGGCCTTTAATGGGAACCTGGAGTGTTTGATATTCAAATTCCTCATCAAAATATTCATGTATGGAATGATGAATCTCTTCATCAACATGTTCTTCATGCACTTGACTAATTACCTCATCAACTTTTTATTCATGCTCTTGTTCTTCAATGAATTATTGAGGTAGCTCTTGCTCTAGCATGGAAGCATGAGAGAACTCTTTATCAAAATGATCTTGATGTGACTGAATCTTCATATGATCATGGAATGCCTCTTCATACTCATGTAGGGATGTTATAATGTCCTCAATGAGTCCTTCATATTCTTGGTAGAGAGGACCCCAATATTTGAGGAAGACTTAGATCAAACCTGCAAGAGATGTTATGTTCCTTGGGATAGTACAATACTTGACCCATCTCTATTGATCATTTTCCAAATAAAGTACAAATAATCTTATTGGACATCCTGATGTCTTCCATCAAGATTTTAAAAATAATTAAATAATGATGACACATGCAAAATAGCACAAAGAGAATCACCATCAAAATTTGGAATATTATTTTCCATTTTGGAGGGATCTTGTTTGGGTATCTTGGAATATCCTTAATATTAAGAGGAGGATACAATTCATGAAGTTCCCATGGTGTCATATTCCTTTACTCAACATGAAACTTGATATGATATCTAAAATAGTAAATGATACCTCATACCAAACATGTGTGTGTGGAGATTCACTAAGGTGAATCTTAAATTCCTTTACAATGATGTTTGATTCACCCTACACACACATAGCCATCAAAATCAGCATAGGGAAAGGGCTTCTTCCCTCAATGGAGTCGTCATATGAGTAAAATTGGATACGGATTTGGTTTCTACCTATCAAAAAGGTTGAAGCATAGACTTCAAATATCCAAGGAGAATGACTCAATTCTCCCCAATAATGATGCCAAAACATTATCACACAATCTTGCACTCTAGTGTAAATCCTTGACAAGATGCAAAATGATTGGAACATTAGAATATGTTACCACTGTCACCTAAGAAACAACTTCCCTCATTTTAGTGAATGATGTATCCAAAACAAGGGAGGCTTCCACAGTAACCTCTAGGGTTCTGAAGGAATTATAAAATCAAGTCTAAGGCCACCCATGTAGCTACCCAATTTATCACCAACGGAATATCTCAAGCAAGGTGTAGTTGAGGTGGTTGTTGAAAGTAGTTTCTATGTTTGTGTAAATTTGGATCTAGGGCTATTTAGAAGGCTTATCGAGTTAATACTTAGTGCGAAGTGATCCCCAAATAATACAAATCAAGAAAATACTAATGGTTGTTGCAAACTTGCGTAAATAATGATAAATTACCACAATAAAACAAGTTATAAAAGCCAAAAAAATTTATCCCTCAAAATGAGTTATAAACCAATAGATAGTAGAGCTAAAATAATAAATAAATCTAGTATTTGGTTAACTTTTAAAATATGAAAATTACAAGGCATATAACAACCAACTAAAACAATATGTCTAGCCTTAATTATGCAACACGACAATTTTTATGCAATAAAATTATTTTAGGACAAATATGTAAGAAAAACCCTAGGATTTTAGGTCAAGAACATGCAAGAAAAACCCTATAATTTTAGTTCAAAATTTTCATGAAATCCTTAGATGTATAGGGTTTTGGATGGCTGAAAATTGAATGTAAGCTAAACATAACCCTAAATTTACCCTAAAACATAAAATAAAAATTGAGTTTTGAGTTTTATATTGACTAGAGGGAGAATATTGGTGCCTACTACATTTTTTGGGCATATGGGGTTAATTAAGGACTCTCTTGAGGAGATGTAGGTTGATCTAGGGTAATATCTAGGGTTTTCCACTACAAACCCTAGAAGATCCTCCTAGTTCCTTACAAAAATTCAAGATGATTCAAGGGAAGATACTCCACCAGTAATATTCCAAGAGATTTAAAAAGAGGTATTTGTTTAAGAAAAATATGAAGAGAATGCACAACCGCCACTAGAGAAGAACAATTACATTTATAATCATTCATAAACAAAATCCATAAGATTAAGTGAGACCACTTACTCAAGAAATATTTCAATCTTAAAAACCCTAGAAATGAGCATCTGTAAACAAGTTAATACATCCACAAGAAAATATCCACAAGAAGTCGCTCTAACTATCCATCCATAGCAATTTTAGAGAAGAGAAATAGTAGACAAGTAGTAGTAGTTCTCCATAAGTAGCAATGTTTTACGAGTGAGAAGAGATTTTATTATTTATATGAGATATCAATCACCCTTCACATCCATCAAAATCCCTATGAACATAAAATAATTCCTTTATCTCTTACAAACCTTAGATATAAAGAAACAATACATAAAATATACATGATACTAGAGTGGATAGGTCACTAGGACCCCCAACGATGCCTCCAAAATGAAGTAAATATGTTCTAATGCCAATTTTTCCATCATAAATTCATTCTAGAGGCCACATGTGTGGCATGAATGATCTCAATAAGTGGACGGATCACTCCAAAGTAGTGTGTAGGGTATAAAAAGGTGGAATGTTCCCTCCAAGAGGTGCAATGTTTCATGCACAACTATCATATCTTATCCCCAAAAGGTGCATAATCTAATGAAATGTGTCAAATCATCATGAAAGGTGAAATGTCCCATCATCAAGGTGTCATGTGATCTTCAATGGGTGCTAGGATGTCTCAACAAGGGTGAAATGTCCTCATAAGGCTCAAAATCCTCAAAATAATGTGAAATTCCTTCTCTAAAATAGTGGGATGGCCTTCATTAATTGTGCAAGTAGAACCTCAACATCCTCCAAAGAACAAAGGCCCAATTAAGTGAGTAACCATGTGAATTACATCATCCAAGGAGGGGCTCATGCAGCCAAATGTATCCATCAAACCTAGAGTTATGTACAAAAGTAAAATACAACATATAAAGTGAGTCATGTCAATGTAAAATCCATTAGATAGATCACTTTAAGCATGTTCTTCAAACTTCACACTATCTTATGAACCTATATAATTTGCCAAAGTTAGGTATGGGAGGATCATCATTAAACCTTATTGGGTGTGTCTATACCCAAGAAAAGGAGTATTTCCATACAAACCTCTTAAGGAGTATGTCTAATTACATGTGGTATAGTTAGGGGTTTACTTCATGGGTGGTAGCATAGTCATGTAAGGTTATTTATGGTATTCATCCTCATGAGAACCTTTGTATGTTTTAGGGTCCCAACCTTCCTAACCCCTCAAGTATATATAATAATATATTTTTTATGTAATAAAGGCTGACATTAATAAATAAGGCCTATGCAATAATGTGAACATGTCTACTGTAAGAAGACTTGATAGAAGGTTCCACTTCTAGAAAGATCTTCCTCTATAATGTTCTATATAAGATATAAATAGTATAAATAGGAGTGGAAAGCATGGAAAATTTATGTCCTTAGAATCATTTTGTACTTGATATTTTCTATGCTGGAGGTTGTGCCCTTGAAGAGGCAAGTGAACTTGGATATCAAGATAATAAAGGTATCATTTTTGGAATCAATTATGTCATTGTGCTCTCTATTTTTCTCTTTCTACTGATAATTGTTATAAAAATATTATTTCTTCTCTACATAATAAAATTTGGTACCTTACAAGTGGTATCAAAGCACTTTCGTCTACATATTTTTAAACCAAAACATTTCAGGCTAGAAACGTGTATTTTCAAGGTCTTTAAAGCATATTGATCTATCATTCAGCGAGTAAAACTACGGTTGGGGAAGAATACACACAAGAAATATAAACTGTTTCATGTGGTTACTTGAAACTTTGTTTCACTTGGTTGGAAACCTCTATAACCCATGTTGGTATCCCTTTCAGTAGTATCGCATTAGACAACACCTGTACACAACCATTCACTCCCGCATACCCTTACGTATATAAGGAATCTCATAGGTCTCCTGAAACCAGTTGTTGATCAGCCAATCAATCGCTTGACTGCTATAATGGCACCGAGAATAGCACTTAGGAAGATTACTCTTGCATACCTAGGTAATCAGGTAGTACAACTAAAGGTATAGTGGAGCCTCCTTAGTTAGATCCCTGAGATATTGGGTCGAATACTACTATTGGACCCCAGTATATTAGAGAGATATAGCATAGGGAAAACCCTTGTCCATAGGAATTTTTAAAAACCTAACACTTGCTTCCAAAACATAATAGAAAAAAAACATAGGGGAAATTTTGCAGTGAAACCCTACCTCCTACATCTGGGTTGAAAAATTACTACACAATTTTACCTATTAAAAACTAGGGCATTTTTTAACTGTAGTATTATTCATACCAGAGTATAACTCCGTAGTAGTAAAAAAAAATAGTGTTCCCATTGGCACCCTTATTTGTGACCTATCCCACTGGATTCCTCTCTTCACATTGATTGTAGTGGTACCCCTCCCTTATAAGATTTTTTTTCCAGTGGACCCACCAATCCTCCCTTGCACCCTTATTTGGGACCTACTCTATTAGATTCCTCTCTTCACACTGATCCCAGTGGTACCCATCACTCATAACCCCTTTTTATGCATACCCACCAACCCAATTTTTTCTCACTTACTTCATAGATGGTGCAAACCCGAAACCAAAAAATTGATAATTACATCCTTGCCTTAGCCAACAAAACCAATCATGCAAATAATGACATCAAGAACATCACCTCTAGTGTTGCTACCATCAATTCCAAATTTGACTCCCTCTCTAAAGATGTGAAAAACTTGACAACAATGTTTTTCCAACTCCAGGGCCCTACCTCCTTTGAACAATCTTCACACCAAGAGGCAACTAACTCCTCCCATTCCATGGTGTTTCATTATAACCCCCTTCATTGTGAACTACATCTTCCCAAATTTTAGGTAAATAAATTTGATGGCTCGGACCCCACGATTTGGCTCACTTAAATGGAACATTATTTCTCCTTGGATGGCATTATGATGACTTGACCAAGCTTTGCATTGGTGTCCTTTATTTGTATCCTAAATTCTTGCAATGGTGGAAATGGCATAAAAATTCACACAAAGATATCCATCTTGGACCTAGTTCGTTGCATACCTTTATGAATGCTTTGACACTGACACACATCATTTGGGTCATTTCACCAAGCTCAAACAGTCTAGTATAGTGGAAGAATATATCATTGACTTTGATAAATTGTCTTTTCGAACTGAAGGCATGTTAGAGACCTTTTTCCATGAATTGTTTATTAGTGGCCTTAAGGATGACATCTAAGCTCATGTCCTAATGGCTCACCCGCCAACCTAGATTACAGCTAGTCACCATGTCAAGGAAGCACAACAAGTCGTCCCTTCCCAAATAACAAATCCCTCCTTTATTCGTCACTCTCAACCCACCAATCCCACCCCTCCTTCCCTCCTCCTAATATCCAAAAATTGACCTGGAATGAAATGGTTGAACACCAACTTAAGGGTATTTGCTATAATTGTGATGAAAAATATTTTTTAGGGCACAAGTGTAAGGAGAAAAATATTTTTATGGTTGTGTTTGAGGAATTTTCTGAAGAGAATGGAGATGTTTACCATTCCAAATAACTAGCCCAATTCAATGATCCTATCTCGCCCTCTCATCCACTAGAATTTGAATCACTTATCTCTCTGAATGCTCTCTCATCGGTATCTCTACTCCCCAAACTATTAAGTTAATTGGGTATATCACGAATCAGAAAGTCATTATCCTTGTCGATAGTGGTAGCACCCATAATTTTACTCAACCACACTACTCAAGAGACCCTATGTTATATTTGTGCAGTCAATAAGTTTCAAATCAGTATTTCTAATGGCAGTTCCATGAAATGTGGGGGTCGTTGTGAAAATGTGCACCTATGAATTGGTCATTATCACCTGAAATCCCATATGTTTGTTATTTGACATGGGTGGTTGCGACAATGTTTTGGGTATTGAACAATTATGCACACTAGGCCCCATCATAATGGAATTCAAGGACTTAACCATGTGTTTCCAATAGGATGGAAAAAAGTACCACTTCCAAGGTATCACCACAGGTTTCCCTGAGATTATCAGTTCAAACCGAATGGGGAAACTCTTCAAAAATGATCATTCTAGCATTATTTCCCAACCCCATGCCATTCAAGCAGTTGAGACCCCCTCACTCACGGTTCATCCTGGCATCTAGTTTCTCCTCTCCAAACACAAATATTTTTTTTACAATCCCCAAGGGCTCCCCCCTTCCTGTGGCACCCATGATCATTCCATCCCACTTTTCCTTAGCATTATTCCTCCCAATGTTCACCCTTATCATCACCCCTTTTTCAAAAAATATGAAATTAAGAAAAAATCTCTGTAATTTCTCACGATGAGTGTCATTCATCCCAATACCAACCCTTACTCTTCTCTTGTTTTCACGGTACTAAAGAAAGAAGGTATGTGGAACATGTTCCCTAAGTTTTGAGCCCTCAAAAAAATTATTGTGAAAGAGAAATTTGTCATTCCTGTCATTGATGACCTTTTGGATGAATTGAGTGGAGCTCAATTCATTATCAAACTTGATCTACGTTCTGGATACCACTAGATACGTAAGAAAGAGGTCGATATTCTTAAAACATCCTTTCAAAATCATTAAGGCCATTATTAGTTCTTGGTCATGCCCTTCATCCTATGTAATGCAACATCCACTTTCCAAAGCCTCATGAATCATGTCTTCCGCCCTTTCTTCTATCAGTTCATCCTAATCTTCTTCGATGGTATCCTATTTTATAGTAAAACTTGGCAAGCCCATCTGGCCCATGTGGATCAAGTCTTACATTTACTATCTTAGGACAAACTCTTTCTCAAATAGTATAAATGTTCTTTTGGACCTTCGGAAGTCGAGTACCTGGACCATATTATTGGAAAGGATGGTTTCCATGTGGATCCTAAAAAATAGAATCTATGAAGGATTCACCCCATCCTAAAACTCTTGAAAGTTTGAGATCTTTCTTGGGTTTAATTGGATATTATCACAAGTTTGTTCAAAACTATGTCAAAATTGCAGTGCCCCTCACTGATCTCTTTAAAAAGAATGCTTTCAGTTGGCCTCCATCTTTTGATCAATCCTTCTAAGCCTTGAAAGAGGCTATGTGTACGACACCTAATTTGGCGTTTCCAGACTTCACCAAGACATTGTTGTTGAAATGTGATGCTTCTGGGAAAGACATTGGGGCCATTCTCGTGCAATATGTAAGACCCTTGGCTTTCACTAGCAAACAACATTCTAAGAGACACTTGGGAAAATCCACATATGAAAAGGAAATGTTGGTTATTATGTATGTGGTGGATCTTTCACATAATTACCTATTGGGGAAATGATTCCAAATTAAAACTAATCATCGTGGCCTCAATTTTTTTTGGAACAAATAATTTCATCCCCTAAGCAACATAAATGGGTGACCAGGATGTTTGGTTATTATTATGAGATCATTTACAAGAAGGGAAAAGAAAATATGGTTTTTTATTCTCTTTCAAGGAAATATGAACAAGAATGGTTCCTCTTTTCCCTCTCTTTGATTGTATTTTATTGGTTAAAAATAGATTGCCAAGAATGGTTCCAAGATCCCACACTTTCTCTCCTAACCAAACAATTGCAACAAGATCCTTAGGCCTCTTCGGGATACTCTTGACACAATAAGGAGATTTTTTATAAAGGTCACATGTATTTAAGAAAACCATCTCACCTTAAATCCATTATGCTCTCTAAACTTCATGCTTCACCAATAGTTGGAAATTTAAGTTTCCATAGAACATATGAATGGATCAAATGTTCATTTTTATGGGAAGGCATGAAAAAGGGCATCCTCACTTTTGTGGTTGAATGTGATACTTTTCAACACAATAAGGGTGAAATAGTCAAAATTCTTGGCATACTTCAACCTCTCCCTATTCCACCGGCTATATGGAAGGATATTTATATGGAATTCATTGTCAGATTACCCAAATCTGGAAATAAATCAGTCATCATGGTTTTCATCAATCGCCTTCCCAAATATGCTCATTTATGTGCCCTCCAATAGTCATTCACAACATCCATAGTGGCTCAATTTTTCATGGATAATATCTTCAAACTCCATGGAATGCTACACTCTATTGTTTCTAGCCATGATCCAAATTTCACCCAAATTTTTTGGAAAGACCTTTTCAAGCTCTAGGGAACCCAATTTCTTCTCATCGCGACCTATCATCCCTAAGCCGATGATCAAATTGAAGCTGTCAACAAGTGCTTGGAAACATATTTGAGGTGTTTAGCGTCAGACAAACAAAAAAATGGGCTCAGTGGTTAACACTCGTTGAATGGTGGTACAACACATCTTACCATGCTACCACTCACATGAATCCCCTTGAAGCAGTCTATGGTCAAAAGCCACCTTTTGTATTCTCCTACCTGCTCAATGTATCCAAGGTCTAAGACATCGAAAACACCGTTACAGTTTGAGCTTCCATTCTTTGTACCCTCAAAGAAAATTCGGTCATGGATTAGAATTGTGTGAAGAAAAAAGTTTATCAGGGTCGTTTAGAATACCAATTTGTTGAAGGGGAGCATATGTTTCTTCATCTGCAACCTTTTAAGAAAACCTCCCTCAAAGCAGATCAATGTTTGAAACCTGCTCCCAATTTTTATGACCCCTATATAGTTCTCAAACGTTTGGGGCCTGTGATATGCAAGTTATATCTCCCCAGTCACTCTAAGCTCCATCCTATTTTTCATGTTTGTTTCTTAAAGAAAGTGATTGGAACCAAGTTCTAGACTCAAACTAGTCTCTTTTAATTTGATAAAGAAGGTTCCATTTGGTTACAACCCCAAGCAGTCTTGGACCATTGCTAGCATCATCTCCATCATTATACCATTAAAAAAGGTTTAGTTCAATGGAAGGATACACAACCGAAGGATGACACATGGGATCCAACTTCCATTATGCAACAATTTCCGCATCTCAAGCCTTGAGTAAAAGGTTGTTTTTCAAGGGGGGGAGGGGGGGGGGCATGCTAGGGTCCCAACATCCCTAACCCCTCAAGCAGATAGATTAATATGATTTCTATGTAATAAAGGTCGGAAATAGTAAATAAGGCCTATGTAATAATGTGGAAACATATAATGTAAGAATACTTAATAAAAGGTTCCGCTTCTAGAAAGATCCTCCTCTAGAATGTTCTCTAGAAGATAGAAATAATATAAATAGGAGTAGAAAGCATGGAATTTTTTTTTCTTGAGAATAATATTTTACTTGAGCTCTGCTCTCCTGGAGGTTTCTCCATCAAAGAGGAAAGTGAACTTGTTTATCAAGATAATAAAGGTATCATTTCTTGAATCAATTGTGTCATTGTGCTCTCCATTTTTCTCTTTATGTTGATAATTGTTATTAAAATCTTATTTCTTCTCCGCATAATAACATCTAGTACCTTATAGTATGAGGGACCTCTTAGGAAATGAGTTTCCATTTCCTTAGCACTATATCTTTCCAAACCCCTTATTTTCCTTTTTATTTATTCATTCAACCTCTTTTGGATTTTGATTTTGATTTTCTTAATTCCTTTTTAGGCATGCCTTCATTGCAACGACTTGGGGTGATGGAATCTTAGCAAGGGGGAAAAGCTCATGATTTATCTTTCTGAGTTCTTAACTTTGCATTTCATTCTTCTTTGTTTTTCTTTGCATTTTGAGTTCAACATTTGTTCATTCTTTTTTTTTAATATCAAGTTGCGTCAACCTCAATCATTTTAGCTCCTTGTTCTCATGTGGTTATGAAGCATGTGTTGGTTGTGGATCCTGATTATCTTCCTAATTTATATGAAGGTATTCTTACCCCCATTCTGTCGTGGTTTTGGGTACTAGCCCTTGAATGAAGGTGGTCCAGGAGGGATCTAGCCCCTTGGCTGGGGGGCATGGGGGCTAGCAGGCCCCTGAGGAAAATTTTGGGAAATTTTCCTTGTAAAATATTGTAATTTTGTAGTCAATCTTGACCATTCATTATAAGGTCTCAGATCTCACAATAGAACTTGTGTTAGGGATTTTTCCCAATAAGGAAACCCATTTTTTGTATGAGGAAATTGTATTGTGGTTGTGTATGAGTGTGAATATTGTATTCTGAGAGAGGAGACTGTGAGAGAAAGAAGAGGAATTTACACTGGGTGTGTTATAGATTGTATCCCTTCATTTGCTAGATAATAATCGATGAATGGCCTGGAAATTTCTTCATGGATGTAGCCCATATTGGGTGAACCACATATACCTCTGACTCTATTTTTATTATTCTCTTCTATGTTTTATTTCCGCATTATTTTATTTCTCTGTGATTTAATTCCTAACAATTGGTATCAGAGCCAAAGGTTTGTTTGGCCAGTAAAACTTGCAGGAAAGGAGGGTTCCAGGTTTGAGTGGGAGCAATGGCGGAAGAAGGAAAGTTTAGGGTCAATAAATTCAACATCCAAAACTACCAAATATGGAAGATGAAAATGGCGGACTATCTATATTAGAAGGATCTATTTCTACCATTGGGTGGAATAACAAGAAGTCCTCAACCATGAAAGATGGAGAATGAGAGTCTCTTGACAGAAAAGCACTGGGAACAATATAGTTGTTCCTGGCTATGCCAGTGGCTTTTAACATTTTGAAAGAAATGACAATGGAGGGTTTGATGAATACATTGGACAAACTATATGAAAAACCATTGGCCTCCAACAAGGTATTTCTTATGAAGAGTTTAATATGAATATGTCAGAAGTTGGATTTGTTGTTGATCATTTAAATTAGTTTAACATGATTACCAATCAGTTAAGTTCTTTAGAAGTAAAATTTTATGATGAGGTTAGGGATATTTTGATTTTGTGCATATTTCCATAAAGCTAGAATGGCTTGGTCATGGATATAAGTAACTATGTCTCTAGTTCAAATACTTAAAAGTTTGATGATGTTGTTGGTGTTATCCTAAGTGAGGAAATGCAACAGAAAAGCATATGTGATACATTAGGAAATGCTTTGATTGTGGAGAACAAGGGAAGACCAAGGGAGAGAGGAAACAGTCCAAGGAATCGTGGGAAGTCAAATAAGGGCATATACAAATCCAAAGAGAAGGTGGAGTGTTGGCATTGTGGAAAGAAAGGATACTTGAAGAAAGATTGTTGGGCTCAAAAAGGAAAGCTATCATATGGACAACAAGAGAATAAACATGAAGCAAATGTAACAGGTGATGTGTTCAAATATCCTTTAATCTTTTCATTAGATAATATTATTGATTCATGGGTGGTAGACTCAAGGGATTCTTTTCATGCCACACCTCATAGAAAATATTTTCAAGACTATGTTCAAGGTCATTTTTGACAAGTTCATTTGGGTGATGATAAACCATGCAAGATTGTTGGAAAGGGAAAGGTATGGATAAAATTACAGAATGGAAACCAATGGTTGTTGAAAGAGGTAAATCACATCCTAGATTTGAGAAAAAATATAATCTCAACAACAAAGTTGGTAAGTGAAGGGTGCATAACCACATTTACAGAAAAGGAATGGAAGGATGATCACTTGTAATAGTAAGAGGAGAGAAGGTAGGTACATTGTATTTGCAAGATACCAGATATATAAAATATGCAGAACAGGAACGAAATGCTAGAAATAACAGAATAACAGTAAAATATCCAGCATAATCTTCACAATACACAGAAATGATATACGAAATAGCAACAGAAATAGCACAAAATATCCAAAGATAATCTTCACAATACACGAAATGATATACGAAATAGAACGTAGCTGAAGCACTTGAACAAATAGCACTTGATTCAGATAGCAATGTTCACTCTGCCTCTTCGAGGGGGGCAACCCAATCGGTAAAATACCGTTACACAATATCCAAGCTAGGGTTCCTCATACCCTCTAATTCTATTTATACTAAAAAGAAGCATCTGAGGAAGATCCTTCTAGCGAAGCTTCTATTAATTCATTACATCCTCACTATTCTATTTTATTGAAAGGTCTTATTAATATTGACCTTTATTACATCCCAATACATTAATCTACCTATAAAGGGTTAGGACCTTAACATGTCCTACTTCTTTAAAAAACGTTCTCTTGTCCTCAAGGCTTGAGATGTGGAAACCGCCGCGGTAACGGTAGCCGGTTCCCAAGTGGCATCCGCTGAAGTCATATCTTTCCACCGCATCGCAGCACTCCTTGAGGGTTCACGATGTGTGACACTCTCCGGGTCCAAACCGCTTCGGGTTGTAGCCAAATGGATCCTTCTCTTCGCTAATTCTCGAAGGTTGGTTTGAAGTTGGCACCGTTCCAATCACTTTCTTCAAGCAGAGACATGAAAAACAGGATGTAGCTCTCGGACCGACTGGGTAGAGCTAACCGATATGCAACTTGTCCCACACGCTTAGAACTATGTAAGGGCCATAAAATTTGGGTGCTAGCTTCTCGGCTGACCGACGCATTGAGGGAAGTTTGTTTATATGGTTGTAGCCAAACACCGGGATTCTTCTACCAAATTGTCGTTCGAAAGCTTAATTTGATCCGCTTGTCGTCATTCGCTCGGCCATGAATCGTTCTCTTTAGTGGGTACCGGCGATATCCGGCCGACCGTAGCGTGTGGTCGACCGCCCCGACCTTCGAGGTACCCGGTATAGAGAGAACCGCAGGCTTCGGTCCAACCCGCTTCAAAAGAGCTTCATGCTATGGGTCGATGGTATGTAGTGTTGTACCACCATTCGGCTAGGTAACCATTGAGCCCATCGGTGTTGTTCGGCTGCAGCACCCTCGCCGATAGGTTTCCAACACTTGTTGACGACTTCGCTTGACCATCCGTCTGGGATGATAAGCCGAAATGGAGATGCAATTGTGTGTGCCTTGTAACTTAAAAGAGTTCCCCAAGCAAAATTGTTTGTGAAAGTTGGGTCTCGATCAGAAACAATAGATTTTGGCATGCCATGAAGCTTTGAAGACCTGGATCCATGAAAAGTTGGGCCACCGTGAGATGCAGTAAATGGGTGGGGGAAGAGCATAAAAATGGGCATACTTGGAGGCGATCGACCACCACCATTATCAATCGACTTATTCCCCGACGGTAAGCCCGCATTAAAATCCATACAGATATATCCTTCAAATATCGGGAATTGTGCCGTTAGAGTGTGCCCGTAGTTTTGACTGTTTCTCCCTTGCTGCGCTGGCATACCTCACATTTAGCCACAACCTGACGGGATGTCCCGCTTCATACCATCCCAGAAAAGGGAACGATTAACTCTGTCATATGTTTTAGAGAACCCTGAGTGCCTCATTGTATGTAGCATGAAGCTCGACAAGACAAGCAGATTTGAGCTTGATTGTTTACTTAAATAAACTAATCTCTTGTATCGGGCGCTCATCTCGAAGCCAAGAGTACCCTGGGGAGCCTCATGCCTTTGTTCTTCAGTTGCTGAATTATATGCAAGCTTTTGGGGTCTTGCATCCATTCTTGGTGCATAGCTTGTAGCCACTCCGGTACAATGAAGGAAAGAGAAAAAGGGATCCTTCGTTTCATTTCCCGACAAAGGCATCTCGCTAATTACATCGTTTCGTCTTCTTGTAAATTATTATCTTACAATCATAGCCAAAGAGCTAGTGACCCATTTTTGTTTCTCCCGTGGAGGGAAATGTATTGTTCCAGAAAGTTCTTTAGGTTTTGATGATCCGTCTTAATTTTGAATCGCTAGTTCTTTAAGAGATAAGGGACGCCATATTCAACCGGTATTTAATGGCCAACATTTTCTTTTCATAAATAGGTTTTCCCCACATTCTTTCTGGACAAGCTATTTGCTCAGAAGGCTAAAGGTTGACTCTCTTGCATAAGGACAACTCCACCCCTTTCCCCGGACAAGGCCAGATTCCAACAAAAATGTCTTTGTGAAGTCCGGAGAGCTGTGAACCTGAGTGGTGCACATGGTCATCTCTTTAAAGTTTGAAAAAGCTTGATCGGGCCTACCGGGGTCCAAGTGAAGGAGTTCTTCTTAAGGAGAGCCGCCGTGGTGCCGCATCTTTCCATAGTTCTGGACAAACTTGGCGATAATAGGTCCTCGCGGAGGTCTAAAAATCCACGCATGCTTTGAGAGTCTTAGGGTGCGCCAATCTTGCATAGCTTCAACCTTCTAACCACCCCGGACGCCATCCCGTCTACCAGATGACCCAAGTATTCTAATTTGGATGCACCAAAATCACATATGGACTGTTTCAGGAAAAGTCGGTGGTGAATGCGAGTATGTTGAGGACTTTATCCACATGAGTCGATGGTCTTTCCATGTCTTGCCATATATGAGGATATCGCCAAAGAAAACCAGGACAAACACGTAAGAAAAGGACTAAATACATGGTTCATGAGGCTCAAAGGTGGAGGGGCTGCATTGGCCAACCCAAAGGGCATGAACAAAAATTGATAGTGGTCTCTCATGAGTGCGAAAGGTCATTTTAGGAATGTCGTACTCTTTCATAACGGATCCGTGATAGCCCGAGATAAGATCAAGTTTGGTGAAGAATTGGGCACCACCTCGGGCTTCATCCAGGAGGTCATCAATGACCTGAATGGGGAATTTGTCTTTGATGGTGAGTTTATTGAGGGCACGGAAGTCGACACATGCTACAAGAACCTTCTTTCTTTAAGACCACCATGACGACCGGAGAGGAGTAAGGACTCAGACTAGGACGGAGACCTCAGTAAGGAGTTCCTCGACCATTTTTCAATTTCATTTTTCCTCGGGCAAAGGGTATGCATATGGACTTATTGTTGGGGAATACTCCTAGACAAGCAAGGGGAATGAAATGATCATGGACACCGTGGAAGGGGGGAGTCCTTGGGAGTGGAGAAGACCGTTGATGTTTAGACAAGATGGTTTGGAGGTCTTGTGGCACAGAGGGTGTCTCATTTTCTTGTGTGGCATGGAGTTGGGATATGACATCCGAATGACCTTTTGAGCAATTTCTCCATGATGAGAACTCCGATGATTTCGTGAGAACCCGCAGCGATGCCTTGAAATTTTATGTTTGTGGTCACTCTTGGTCAAATTGCACGGTTAAATTTTGAAAGTCCATGAGAATGGGACCTGGTTCTCAGCCATTCCAGACCTAACACAATGTCACAACCTCCCATGTCAATAGAAAAACATATGAGATTTTGAGGTCGTAGTCACCTATTTGGAGAGATCTATTGATTTTCACAAAGTGCTCTCCACATTTCATAGAGCCCCATTGGCAATCATGATTTGGAAATTATTAACAAAGATGGATATAGCGTTGGTTTCTCGGCTTACGCGGGCATGAATAAAGTTAGCAGGCCGCCGCAATTATCAACCAAGATGATGACTTCGGTGCTTGATATAAGGGATTAGCTTGAGAGTTTGTGGGGAAAAGAAGTCGGTGAGAGCTGCTTGAGGAAATGGGATGGGTTCTTCCTCGCAGGAGGGTCGAAGGAGGTCATTTCGTAAGCCCTGCGATTCGGGAACGGGAAGCGTCATCATCGCCTTCTTGACATCCCCCGAGATGGCCATAAAGAGATTTTTGTTCCTACATTTGTGGTCCGGGAAATATTTGTCATCACGGGCTATAACAGAGGCCTTTTGAGTTGTCTTTCAGCCATTTCTCGTCGCTTTTTGATTTTTAGTGGAGCGGAGGGAGTATTGGGGTTTGCTGGTTTAGGGCGTTGGAAAAATGAAGGTTTACGGTTTGAGAGGAAACAATTTGTTGTGCTTTCTTGGTTTTTGGTAGTTTCCACCTAAGTCAGGGTCGTTTATGAGGATATGGGCCCTAACCTCCTCCTTGAGGCCACTGATGAAGTACTCACGAAAGAAGGCATCAGTAATGCACTCTGTTCGAAAAGCCAAACGCCCAAATGCAGCTATGAAATCTTCAACAGTGCCTGATTGATTCAATTTACTTAAATGGGTCTAAATGAAGGTGTCAAGTATTAAAGCTGCTCATAAAGCTCGAACAAATTGGGTCCAAGCAATATGACCCTTGACGGGAAATTTTTCTCCATTGCCACCATTGTCGGCGTTCTTGATCTCTGGAGGTGGAGAACACCATAACGGAGTTTGGACAAGTTACCGCTGATGTTGTAGAGAGAATAATGTTCCATTTGATTGACCCAACTAGTAACTGAGCCATCAAAATTTAGTGACATCCACCACGAAGGCGCGTATGTCCCTTTGAAAATGATGTGGCTGGTGCTGAATGTGGGCGTAAGCTTCTCCTTCGCCTTTTTAGGTGCATCATCATCGGTGAGGGATTTTGAGTTTGGTGCGAGTGCTACAACGCATTTATTCAAGTTCATTTTTACTTCCTCCATTATGGACTCCACGTTTTATCCGGACGGATGCATTCATGGAGGCATCAATGGAGGAAATAGTAGCAAAGTTGAGTTGCTGCACTTTGCTGGGTCCCAAGTAAACCATGCTGCCGGTGGGTGCTGGAAGCCGAGACCAGCTCTTGGTTGCGGTATGATCCATGAGGAATTCGCGGACCTGAAAAGGGTACGGTGGGGTCAAATTTTTTTTCAAAAAAATGATATGGATGAAAATGATAAGGGCAAAGAAATGAGTCTAATGGAATATAGGTCTAAAATAATGGTGAAAAATGGGTGACCTGAAAAGGGAGCGAGCGGGGTCATTAATTTTTTGCAGAAAAATGATGGGGGAAAGTGATGAGAGCCATGAGATGAGGCCTTCACGGCAGCGAATAGGTCCTGTAACAATGGTAAAAATTTCTATACTCTTTGTTTTTTTTTTTGCCTACTGGTTATGCTTGGTCCTAAGAATGCCGATGGGTAAAGGTTGAAATCCCAAATTCGAACCGTAGAATTTACTTAGCAACCAATATAGATGCGGGTTGTTGATCTCACTACTAAATTGTTTATATTGTTGTTTATGTTCCTCGAGGGCTAGGTATTCAAGGGTTCCACAGAATGGTTTGCCCCGCTATAGCGCTCGACATAATGCAAGGGTCCAACAAGTAGTACTCAGCCCAATATCTCGTGGCACCAACTAAGGAGGATAGATCAGCATCACTCTTTACCGCATTCAACGACTACCCAGTAATTAGAGAGTATCTTCCCCGAAAGGCCGTTTCCTGCGACACTATAGCATTTTGGCGGCCGATAGGTTTATCTACGAGGGCTTCAGAAATCTAGGTCGGTCCGTATCGCGTCAGTCTGATGCGCCACCACTCCAAGGGGTACCACCAGGGGTTACAAGGGTGGCCAACAAACGTACACTTAAGAACCACTTGTACTTACTGCGTGTATGAATCCCTCAAAAACGAGTTTATGCATGTAACGACAAATATATGTAGCTTAAATACACCGGAATACATCTCTACCCAGAAAAAAAATACCCACAATTTCGCCAAGGAAAGTGCTCGATACCACCAGATACCGCATATATAAAATATGCGTAATCAGAACTAAATGCTAGAAATAACGTAGTCATCGCGAAAACATCCAAGATAATCTTCAATAATACACGTAAATGATATACCTAAATACAAATGAATAGCACTTGAAACGTAAAGCAAGCATTTTGAATCTGATAGCAATGTTCACGGCCTCTTTGAGGAGGAAACTCCAATCGAAAGCAAATACCATAATAATATCCGCTAGGTTCTCTACACCGGAATTCTATTTATACTAAAAGAAAGACATCTAGAGGAAGATCCTTCTAGAAGCGTAAGCTTCTATTAGGTCTTCTTACATCCGCCTTATTCTATTTTATTGAAAGGTCTTATTAATATTGACCTTTATTACATCCGAATACATTAATCTACCTATGTGCGGGTTAGGACCTTAACAGTATTTATGTAGTGGTAATGTTGTTTTTTATATTTCTTTAGATTCCTACAAGAGAGGATACAACATTGTGCCTCATAGACTTGGTCACATGAGTGAGAAGGGGATGCAGATTCTCCAACCAAGAAATTCGTTGCCAGGTTTGAAGCAAGTTGATTTGGATTTTTGTGCGCACTATGTTTATGAAAAATAGAAGAGAGTCAGATTTCTCAGGGTTGGGAAAGAAAAAAGGAGTGAAAAATTAGAGCTTATGCATACAGATGTATGGGTACTGGATCATGTATCATCTCTTGGTGGATTTTTTTATTATGTTACTTTTATTGATGATGCAACCAAAAAAACTTGGGTTTATTGCATTCAAAACAAATATGATGTTTTTGATACTTTTAAGAAATGGAAATATTTGGTTGAGAATGAGACATGAAATAAGTTGAAGTGTCTCAGATATGATAATAAAGGTGAATAACGCAATAAGAAGTTTGATAATTATTGTTCATACCATGGGATTCGTAGAGAGAAATCATTTCCAGGAACACCACAAGAAAATGGTGAGTCAGAAAGGATGAACAAGACAATCATGGAGCATGCAAGGTGTATGAGATTGCATGTAGGATTTCCCTTACAATTTTGGGTAGATGTTGTGGATATTTTTGTTTACTTAGTAAACATAGGGCCTTCAAGTTCCTTAGATGGTGGCAGCCCAAAGGAGGCATGACCAAGTAAAAATGGAAACTGCTAATTTCTAAAGACTTTCGGTTGTGAAGCATTTGTCCACATTGATAAAGAAAATAAAACAAAGCTTGAAGAAAAATACAAGAAGAGTACTTTTATTGGATATGGAGTCAATGATTTTGGTTATTTATTATATGATTATGAAATCCATAAAATCATTAGGAGTAGAGATGTGATATTCAATGAGAAGGTCATGTATAAAGACTAGTTGCAAGGAAAGAAATAGGAAAAAGAAAACAAAATACATAGTGCTTGATGAGATCACTGAAAAACGAAATTCCAAAGATATCAGAAAATCAAAATGATCAACAAAAATAACAAGTACCTCAAACACATACAAGTATTAAAAGATATAATATGTTAAGTACCCCCACCCCCCCCACGATCGATACTCTCCTTCATTCTATTATGCATTGTTGACTGATTCTGGTGAACCAAAAGGATATGAAGAAGCAATGAATGTAGAAATGAGAAAGAAGTGGGAGCAAGGCATGAGGAGATGGACTCTTTGGTACAAAACCAAACTTAGGATTTGGTCAAGTTTCTTGTAGGAAAGAGATCATTGCAGAATAATTGGGTTTATAGGTTGAAGGAAGAAGATGGAGGGAAAAAGAGGTACAAGGAAAACTTGTTGTAAAGGGATTTGCATAGAAAAAAAAGGTATAAATTTTGATAAAATATTTTCTCCTGTTGTTAAAATGAATTCAATTAGAATTATTTTAAGTCTAGTGGTAGTAGAAGTTTTGCATCTTGAACAGTTAGATGTAAAGACAACTTTTCTCCATGTGGATTTGGAGGAAGAGATTTATATGTAGGAATGTTGGTGCGTAGTGGACAGACCCAAGTTTCAACATGAATTTACCAACAAAACCATCAAATATCATCCCTTTCAACATCACCCACAAGTAGGTGAAGTCTCACCCGAGGTATCTATGGGAACTGCAGAAACCAAGTTTTCGCAGTGATGAAGGGATGGGAGGTAGTCCTCATAACCATTCTACTTAGAAATCGTTCATTATACCTTATATCATGTGTGCATAACCATAATAACATGTAACATATTCATAGCAATAGAAAATATATCATATGCATGCAATAAACAGAACAATCACATCATAACACATAGACACCATGATTTAACGTGGTTCACCCAAGATGGGCTGAATCCACAACGGTCGGCTTCATATTATATTATTCATAACATCCATTAAAAAATGTGTGCATTTTTCTCATACATTATGTCTCACACATATTGATCTAGGAGGATCTAAGGAACACTCATATAAGTCCATGAGGATCCGAGATGCTAATAGAGGTCCCAGGGGGTCCAAAAAAGCTCAAAATTCAACCATTACAAATGATAAATAAAATGGAATCAATGCGTAGAACTTGTTATGATATTTCCAACGGTGAAATAGTGAGTCAAACAGAGTTCGTATGCAAAAGTTATGAGCAGTCAAAGTTACAGTCAAACTTGGCAAAATGTCAAAGGTCAAGTCAAAGGATGATGCTGGCATGGTACAAGATGATGTTAGCATGTAAAGTGGCATATGACAGTACAACCGTATAGGCAACATGGCATATGCCAGTACAACCGTACAAGAGATGTGGCATATTAATTGGTAGTTGAATGGGCATATGGTATAGTCCAAGTGGACCAATGGTTCATCGACATGTGGAAAATATAGCCAATGAAAGGCTTCCACGTGGCAGCCTCCCATTGGCCAATATTGGTTAATGTTGTGTAAAAGTTATGGAGTCAATGGGGGTAGAAACTGCAACCTCCATAACCCTCCAATCCTTAACATGCCCGCCACAACCAACGCGCCATGCAATGCTACTTAACCATACTATATGTTAAAATTTATTTAAATTCATGTAATGGCATGGTTGGGGGTGGGGAAGGGTCAAGGGCATAAGCCCTCGAACCTAGCCCCTGGCCTATTGTTATACCACATGAACCACATCCAGTCCATGGGGGGCTTACCAGAATGTTCCAACGAATATATATATATAGTTTAAAACCATAACACCAAAGATTCGCATGGGAGTTTGTTACTATATATATAGTATATAGTAAACTATATACTATATATATGGTATATAATTAACCATATAAAATGTGACAAACAGAGTATGCCAAGGTCGTGGGGAATAGAACTCTTGACCTCCTCTATTTTAGCGGAAGGTTTTAACCATTATGTCAATGCCCCCATGTTTAGCGGGATTCCCTCCAAACTTAGCATTAAGTTGCTACTAATCTATTTGGAGGTTGGCCAACTGGGCCTATTTAAGGGCATGGATCCCAACACTCCAACACATTTTCCAATGCAGGAACACATGCCGAGGTTCACTCATTTCAATTTAGATTGCATTTATGTGTCTCGAAGTGCATGCTGAGTTTGCTAACTTTATGTGTTGCATGGAAAAATGTGCCATAGGGTATATTGTCCACACCTAGGCAAGTTTATACTCATTGGATTCATTTTTTCACAAGGATTATGAATATAAAGTATGTTTTGTGATCATAGGTCATTTGTAAAAGTCTTATCTCAATTTGTCATGTATGAGACCCATAGTCTCGTTATACATGTAAAAAGGGATTTTTCGACCCTTGTTAAGAATTTGGCCAACTTTATAGCAATTTTGAATGAAATTTCACAAGGAATTCAATGATAAACTTTGTTTTTTCATTTGAGCAACAGATATTCGGTGTGTCTTTTAAATTGGCTTTTTATAAGCCATTATTGTAATGTAATTTGTTATTTTGAGATGATGGAGAACAATATTACTATCTAAAGAATACTTGAAGATGCAATGATGTATGTCATTTACATATGTAATTTGAGTTCTTTTATTTTTTTGTGTTATATAATTTACATTTCAAGTTATTCATCAGTATTAATGAAGTTTATGGGAAAGTAAGACATTCACATGATATTTTGCAAATAGTCAAGCGATCTTCATTTACCGAATCTAGTCGGATGTTTATGAGTACTTAAGAGTTATTTTTACATCTAAGGATTTTCGGATAAAGTTGGTATCAGAGTTGGTTTTGATTTTTATTTGCAAGTGAATTCTTACGAGGTCCAAATCTAAGTGAGGTGAGGGCAAGCTTGCAAGTTATAATCCTAAAATTGGTTCAAGTGGCTTCACTCAAAGGAAAGAAATGGAGCATGAAGGAGTTATTTATGAGGTTGATAAGGAGTTTTGAAGGATGTTTATTGAGATGACAAATATGGTTATGGAATTCTAGGAAGACCTAAAAAGGAGAGAAACTCCTCATCAAAATGAAGGTGGTCTAGTTGAAATAATGGTAAAAATTGAAGCAATTAAAGGAGGAGGAGAAGGTGAAAAACCTCCAGGGTCTCCTCCATCACCATCATCAAACTCATCATCATCATCATCATCATCATATTCTTCTTCCGATGAAAGTGAACATTCTTCTTATAAGAGGAAAAAACATTCCAAGAAGTGTTTTCATTCTCATGATCTGCCTTTGTTAAAGTTTGATGTAAAGTTTGATTTTCCTACTTATGATGGAGAGTTCAATGTAGAGAAGTTGGATAATTGGGTCAAACAAATTGAAGTGTATTGCAGGGTACAGAAAATCATACAAGATACTTCAAGGATACGGTTGGCTCCTCTTTGCCTGAGCAACACAACTTTGATATGGTGGGAGAGTCGAACACAAGCTGATCTTATTCAACATGGTAAAATCGTTTCTTCATGGATGGAATTTTTTTCTGCATTAAGAAAGTTATTTTATCCATTAGCTTATATGCAAACATCAATGATTGCTTGGCAACGTATGAGACAAGGAGAAGGGAAAAAATTTCAAGCTTATACATATGAATTTAATAGGAAGGCATTATCTTTGGGAATTCCATTACATACTCACGAGACTCTTCTAAAGTATATTGGTGGTATGCACTCATATATTCTCCATACTATATTGATGTCCAATCCTACTAATATTGATGACCTATCAATTCAATCTACACATCTTGAAGCCAGCAAAGGAAAACATGCTGGGGATGTGTCAGGGGAGCTACATGAATTCAAGGAGCAGTCGAAGGGAAAATGGAAGAGTAAGAAGATAGCTACAGTGAAGAAGGATGTAGAGAAAAAGCCTACATGTTTTCACTGGGAGAAGAAAGGGCATGATGAGAAGAATTATTGGAAGTTGCATCCATAATTGAATCCAAAGTGGGCTAAGCCTAGGAAGGGTAAACAAAAGACCATGACCATGGTGTAGGATCTTGGATGATATTCCAAGGATGAAACTAAGGTTACAGCTATGGGAATCAAAGGTGAATATTCTATTGTAAGTTTCAATTTGCATACTTCTTCTGCAAAGTCTAAAGTAATCCCTGATGGAAGGAAAATAAAATAATTGTTTCATTTATGAGTTATCTCAAAGCACACTAAGATTGATAAACTTGTTGATATTGGATCACAAGTGAATCTTATTTCAGAGCAAGTTGTTTACAAGTTGGGATTTGAAACTAGGCCTCATCCAAGACCATATCCTTTGGGTTGGATTTGTCATATTTCTTAGGTACACGTAACTAAGTGTTGGTTTCTTCTTGTCTGTGTAGGGGTTATGAGACTCAAGGTTCGGCTTGACTGTGAACAAAAAAACCCTTAAGACATTGTCCCTTTCAGAATCACCTGCTTGTGTAGATGAAGTCTCACTCAAGGTATCTATTGGGGCTGCAAGAACCATGTTTCTGCAGCAGTAAGGGAAAGGGAGGTTGATGCATGAATTATTTTTCTTTATCTTAACTTAAATATGTTCTTGATTATTACCTAAACTATCATAACCATACATGAACATTACAGCATAACCAATCCATAGACTAAATTCATTCTGCAAATTATATCATCATTTAGGGACGCATAAATACAAGTAATAACACAAGACACAATATCCTCTCTAAACTCCTTCTTTATTCATCTTCTTTCTTACTAACTGATTATTACATTCAATATATTTCCATAACCTCAATTCTCTTTCATGCGCAACTTCTCACACTCACATACACATACATCTATCTCTATATATATCTATATGTATATGTATATCCCAATCCCATTACATATTTATACCCCAAAATATTGGGTTTCAAGTTTTATTCTTATCTTTTCCCAAAATAAACCATTACAATGCATGGCATAGCCATCTTCATTTAACTATCTATTTCCCTTCTTCTACTTCTTGTTATTTATACATATTTTATGTTGTCCTTCTATTTTTGGAAAGTCACACTATCATCATTTGTGCTTCCTTTTCTTGCTCGTTTGCTTTATCCTTTTGTCTTTGCATTGTATATGTCCTTTGCATCCTTTTGTGCCCTTTCTTTCTTCTGCATGAATCCTTCCCTCTGCGTGATTCCTTCCTTCTGCATGATTCCTTCCTTATGTGCTCTTATTTTATACTTAGGATTTTATATTAAAAAACTTCCTATCCAACAGGCCCCCAACACTTACCTCTGGCTCGTCCCAAGAAACTCAGGCATGTTGCTTGTTCTTCCATGCTACAATGAGCTATTGCGCCATAGCCTTAGTTGTTTCCACCTCTGTGACAATGGTGTCCTCTTTGGCAGTGATATCCTCGGTGGCCTGCTCGGTCAAATCATATAGTTTATTCTCGATATCAACCACGACTTGATTGACCTTCTCCTGGACAGTGGACAAGTCTCCAATAATATTGACTGCTTCCTCCTACCTAGGTCCAATTCTTTGTTGAAGGACCTTTTATTGGTCCCTCACTCGCTCTACTTCAACATATGCTTGTCATTGCGCAAAAATGGTCATCATTCACTCTACCGGGGGAAAGGTTGTCACCTTTTCTATTGCCTCATTGGCCTTCTCTTACGCTGCTCGTATTTTGGCCTCTATGGCCTACATTTATGGGTCTGCCATGAGATCTTCCGAAACTTTGGTGCTTTCCTCGCAAAGGCGTGTGCAGTCACCTTCAAATTTCTTAATCTTGGAAACTATTATTGTTGTCATCCACAGTATACCCCTGCGCACCTCAGGTTGCATTCCTGGTGTGGTCTATGATTGGATATCCTTGACCTACTCTCAGAATCTCTTCATAACATCCCCAATCTTCAACAATTGTTCCTCCATGATGGCCTCAACGACTAGGGGGACTTCGGGTACTTGCTTGTATAACGTTCGGACAACGACTTGGGTCCTCTGTACCATAGCGTCTGCGTCATCCTTCTCCTTTTGGGATTTTGTTTCCCTTTCTTTTGCACTCTCTTAGGTCTTCATAATTTCTTCCATTCTATCTTCAAGCTCCTTCTTTTTTCGTAGGGTTGTATCATACTTCATTTGTATGTGTGTGCTTTCATCCCTCAATTTGAATAAGTCTTGGTGTGCATTTTCACCTCGAAGCCTTATCTCCTGAACCAACTGTTCTTAGAGTTCATATATACTTTGAATGGGTAAGCTGGAGACCATGATATTTAGTTGGCCTAAGGCTACAAGTTGTTCCTGCAATGCCCTCGCTGGTAACTCCAATGCGGCTACCTCAAGCTGTATAGTTTGATGCTCCCTGAGGGTTGTATTAGAGCTTCCTTTGCACCGCCCTCATATATCCTGTGTGTTGTGGATGTGACATCCCATGTATTGGGGTCTTTCACAATGCATGTTGTTTCTAATAGCTGTTGCAAGACACCCAAGTGGTCTTGGACCTTCTTCTGGTGATCCTCGTGCTTTTTCGTAGCTTCCTCCCAAAGATATTCAGTGGAATCATGGATCAAGAACCCAATGCGATCCATATCATCATCACTTAAGATATAAAATGGGGTCTGGCATTGTGCTTTTGATTCCTTTCTTTCTCCCCCTTGTCTTTTCAGGAGCCCCTCCTGTCTGTTCTGGCTCCTAATATTTCCTTTCGATGCTAACTTCAGGGACTTTCATTTTTCCCTGTTGCTTGTCTGTGCCATTTTTTCAGCCTGGAGCCTCTTCCTCCTCTCTTTTCCCTTGGTCCTCATGCTCCTGGTAGGACCCTATCTTGTCAGTTGGGTTCTTCCAGTCATCCTCCTAGTCATTGATTATGGTGTGCACCTCTTCCACTATCAGTCGATAATTGGTTGGTAATTCCTGTCATGCAAGATACTTCTTGTCATGCAAATAGAGGTGGTGCATGCCAGCTATGAACCACCTAATGTCTTGGTAGGAGATAATGGATTCCTCGGGAATCTGTATTGTAGTCTCTACCACTTTTGAAATGAATTGAAAATATGAGTAAAAAATAATGTTGGTATCAATCTTTCTTATTTTTATGGTGGAGTGCCATAAGTTGGTGTATCTATCAACATATGGATTGTGACCTGAAACATGCATGCACTAGTAGAATGTGGTTTATTTCCATCGAACCAGTTCAATAAGAATAAGTAGCCATGCATAATGAAATTCCACACCTTTTTCCTGGGCTTCTGTGCAGTCCTGCAAGAATTGATTCATGAGGAAGGTTTCTGAGTTCATTTGCACACCTTCCTTGCATCTCTTTGTTGCATCAATGACTGCCACTGGTACCTTGTCCTATTGAAATTTATGCAATAACTTGTAGACCAAAACATGCATCATGAACTTGACCTCTTGGTCACTGATGCTCTTTACATCCAGATCGCGTTTGCCTCTAAATGTATCGTACTTGTCTTTGATGGTCTTAGAGAGGGATGGCTCTCCTATTTTGAGAAACAACAATGTTGGGTCTTCTCCTACCTTTCTTAACCTTATAATGCGTGCAATTAGTGTTGTATCAATTGAAACTGGGGGATCTAGCCAAAGTGTTCCCCCATTGACACAACTAAGAAATACCTTGACACATGCATTGATTTTGTTACTCCATCTGAAATGTGGAATTTTGAACAAATTGATTATCTCGACTTTCTCCAGACCTGATACCCATGCCTACACTTCCACCCGAGTCTTTCCCATAGTGAGGTCTATCTTTGTGCATAAATATTGATCCCCGACCAACTCAGGGAACTTCTACATGTCAGTGATGTCATGATCCATGAACTTCAAGTTGGCCACCTTGTCGAGTATGTCCTCATATTTTCTAACACCCTTTGGGACTGGTGCTATGGGTAATGGATATTTTTCATTCAACGGTACTCTACCTAAGGGTGTGTCATCCATCCTCGGAGGAAAATAATCTCTGTAAAAAAATTTGGGGGGTGTCGGGGCCAAAGGTCCAACCACTTCTTCTACCTCAACATCTATCGGTTGCTTGGACTATTTTCTTGCTGCACGAAAGGGTTCTCCTACTCATGGTGGAATCTTTTCTGATATATGTTGAACTTGTGGTTGAATGCTCTATATCTGTGTGGTTTGCTGTAACTTGACTTGGGGAACTTCTGCTCTGTTTTCTTAGGATTGCATGCAAAACATAACTTAGAATTACCTTCCCACTCAGTATTTGGTGTGTTTGTTCCAGGTAGACCTATCTTATCCTTCCTTAGCTTCCTTGTCCAATCTGGCGTTGAAGTGGGTAACCAATTAACTAGATTCTCTTTAAGTGCCAAATCTTCCTTATGATCCTCCTTATGTATTGTTGATCAATCTAGGATTTCCAACAACTTTTTGGATTGAATGCTTCTATGGTTCTTTTAATGACCCGTCATTCTGGCGGTCCAACTATATTTTTCATGCCTGATTGTAGTTAACGATCTTTTCATGCCATCTTCTGCAGTAATGTGTTTCTCATCGCAGGTGGGCCTGTCAATATCTTATCATTTGAACTTGACATAGTGTTCACTTTGTGTAAGATGATCAGTCTAAGTATGCAAGTCCTGATACCTTGGTATTCTGCTTACTCATTTTCTATCTCCTATCACTACATTTTTGTTGTTTTACTTTCTTTTTTCTACTATTTATTTTGTTTTATTTCTTTTCTTGCTACTATGGTACACTTACTATAATATAGGGGTTTCTGCATTGCACAGGTCACTGTGCAGACAGTTAGTTGTCTCTGTAGAGGTTCAACCAACTCCCATTCACCATTCTGTCCAAGATCTGTCCATCCAAGGTTCCCAATCATGCAACACCTGTCTAGAAATACCATTCAGTTTCCTGGGTTTTAAGATGACCTAAAAATCATATTCCTGAAACAATAACAACCATCTGCATATTCTTCCTCCTAAGACAGGGTTATTGACTAAGTATTTTAATGCAGAATGGTCGGTGTACATATTGAAGTGATATCCAAGTAGGTAATTTCTAAACTTATGGAGTGCATAGACCATGTCCATGCCTTCCTGTTCTGTAGTGGTATAATTTTTCTCAGATATAGACTGTTTCCTACTCACGAACACAATCAGATGATTGATTGTGCCTTTTCTTGGTTGTGAGGGAATTTCACCCAATGAAATGGATGATGCATCGACATGGACATGGAACTCTTTCTCCCAATCTGGGAAGACTAAAATGGGTGTAGTGACCAGTCTCTGTTTCAGTGTGTCCAGCCCCTTTTGGTAATCCTCATTCCATTGGAACTTGACTTCTTTTTTCAACAATTTTTCCATGGGTGTTGTAATCTTCGTGAAGCCTTTAATAAACTTCATGTAATAACCTGTATGGACCAAATTTGATCTTAGTTGTCTAACTGAGGTCGACAACACCAATTCCATAATAAAGATGATCTTGGTTGGGTCAACCAATAGGCCTTTCTTGCATACTATATGTCCTAGTAGAATTTTGAATGGTGCAAGAAAGATGCATTTCTTTAAGTTCAATGATAGCTGACACTGTCTACATCAATCTAACATGAGATGAATAATTTCTGTATGATCTTGTAGTAGAATGAATACCATCCAATCATCTAAGTACACTTCCAAAAATTTATGGATGAACTCTTTAAATGTGGCCACAACTACTCTAGAAAAAACTACAGGGGCATTCTTCAATCCAAATGGAATCACTGTGTATTGATAATTGTCCCATTCTTTCACAAATGTGGTTTATGTATGTCCTCCTGCGTGATTTTTATCTAATGATACCCAGAGAATCCATCAGTGAACGAATATGCTTTTTGACCCCCTACATTCTCTAGTACTTCATCAATGAACGGTGTTGGGAATGGGTCATGTAAGAATGCGTCATTCAACTTCCTTAACTCAACACAGATTCTAATCCCTCCATTATTTTTGTCCTGCACCACCATAGGGCTAATCCATTCATATTCTTTAACTGGTTCAATGATGTCTCTGTCAAGCATTCTATCTAGTTCATCCTTAACCTTCTCCTTATACCTCAGGTTCAACCTGTATGGTCTCTGTCATATTGGCTTAGCTCCAGGTTTTAGTGGAATATTCATCTCCCCTAAGTCGCCTACTATCCCCTTCATCTCTAAGAATGTAGTGGGAAATAAGTCTTGATATTCTCGTAATTCTGCCACCTTCTCAATTTCCTCTTCGTTCCAATAGTCTCCTATTTGCGCAAACTTAGGATTCTTTGTTGTCCCAATGTTGACTTGATTTGTCTTTATTGGTTGTGTGTATGTGGTGGATACCATCTTTGTCCCTCCTACTATGCATGTGCCTTCTGTCTCTAGTACCTGGACATTATTGGGACCGCCTTCACCATATTCGTCCTCGGTGACATTATAGCATTCCAATAGATTCTGGACCGTTAATTTTTCTTTTTGCGCATTTCCTAAGGATTCTTCTTCCACCGATTTCACCTTCGAGAAGATCTTTGTTTGGATGGCTTGTAGGGATGCCTGTATAGAGGGAGATTCATGTTCAAATGTCAATGTGACTTTGAATCTTTGGACCAATCCTTCCCATGTTGTTGTCTCTCTGGCATCTCCAATTTGAAATACCAATTCCTTGGGATTGTATCCAATGTGTGTATGAATCGGTGAGTCCATTCTGTTTCTGATACTAAGCACCATAAATCCCTACATATTTCCACATGATCTGTCGAGTTACTTTCTCCTGTGTATTTTCGTGCACTTACTTTTTCTTCAGGTCCAAAGCGTATTTTCATGAGTCTACTGCACTATGCCCAGTCCTTAATACTCTTTTTGTGTGTAGCCCACCATCTAGCTAGAGTTTCTTTTAAGATGACATATAGTGCTAACAGCCTCTGTTTTTCAGGTACTTGTAATTCAAACGCTTTTATAAACATATTAATCTCAGTTAGTCCATTATACCTGGGTGGGTCATATAGTTATGTGCCAATCCAGCATAAATATCGGTGTATACAGGCACATCTTCTAGTTGATACTTCATGCATCCTCTGCTGCCAATTATCTAGACCAACTTTTGAATCTAATGCACATGAACTGAAACTTCTCCAACTGAGTGCACCATCCATTGTTGGCACAACATAATCCTCTATTCGCACAATTAGATTGTATAAATTGTCCATGTCATTTGATCTTACTGACTTTGTATATCTCTTCCCTTATGATGGGTCTAAGGGTGTAGTAACTTTTAGATCCCCGACCTCGAAGATCATCTCCATTCTTTTCAAGTTAACAATTTCCTAGTTATCAAACGCCCATTCTAGTCCCATTAAACCTAGATATGGTTGACTATCATCTACGATCTCATTAACTTCAAAATTTTCCATGTTGTACACCCCATCTATGTTTACAGGTACCCCCATTAGTCGCCCTATCGGGACTATATTATGTTGATTCACGAGCCTTAACTGGAAACGGGACCATAGCAATTCAATTTCACCCACCATCTCCCATGTATGTTTAGGTAGTACATTCACATATGATCCTAAGTCTAGGATAACATCATCCACATCATATTCCCCAATCTATGCATTAAACTTGAATTCCCCATTGGTTCTCTTCCTACGTAGTACTTGGTTTACCATCCGTTGTGTGACAATGGTGTCCCTTCCTTTTACAAAATTATCAATCATGTTGTATAATATGCTAAGTGCAATTATATCTCTCATTAGTTCTACACAACTTTTTAAGAATTCGGTTAGTGTACTTACTTGCACACTTGACTTTTCAAGTACCATTGGGTCTTCTAGATGAGGTAGTGATGATGTGGAGGCTTCCTCATGTGGTTCAATTATTTCCTTTCGTGTTCTCGGATATGTCTCTTTTTCCTGCTATGGGTTGAATGCTGGCATAGGCCACATTGACTTCCTTACCCACTACTCTGTTTGATTTTCGTGAGTTTCCATATCAATGCATGTGTGAGCTCCTCCATGTGTAATGACTGGGATTTTTGGTCCTTCACTGCATTTTTCAATTGATATCATTTTCACATTTTGATTCTGATGCAGATTCTAATTTAGATTTCCTCTAGCTTGCCATTTTCAACTAGTTGGGGGAAGTTCTTTGTTGCGTGATCCAGTGCTCTGCAATATGTTCACATGGTACATGGTTTATGGCAATCTTGGGTCAAGTGTCTTGGTTGATTACAGTTATAACAGAGAATCGGTCCTCGTCTCCCTCGACCAAAATTCCCTCTACCTCAGCCTCTACCAAAATTTTCTTTGTTCCCCTGATTGAAACCTCTCTTAGTGTTATACTGCACACCAATCCCTTCTGCACTAGTATTATCTTCTTGGATCCTACATATATATGATGTGTGCTCCCTTAGTAGGTTGATCACACAATAGTTCTTTTCTTCATGTCCTACTGATTTTCAAAAATTGCAAAACAAGTTCTTTGGAGTACTCTGATATTTATGGAGTAATGGACACTTAGTGGGATGATGTCTCCATTTCTTGTAGATCTTGTAGAATCATCCCTCGGGTAGTCAATTTGGTGCTCCTACTACCTAGTATTGCGTGAATGTTGGGAATTCGTCCTTGTGGTGGCCTTCCATCTTGCACTTGGTACACCTAATTTATTCTTGCTTTCCCCTTACTTTGATAAGATCAACCAACTAAATTGTTAATGTGGCTAACTTCATCTGAACTTGCACCATTCCCCCAGTGTCTCATGTTGGTGACGACTCTAATTTCATCGCGATTTCCAGTGCCTCGGGCTGCAACAAACCTTCTATTTAATTAGTGGTCTATGAATGTGGGGTATCCTGCAATGAACCACTCTTGATGTTGTTGATATGGAATCTGGAAAGTCAATCTCCCCATTACATCATTAATGCGATGATCGTAATCGCATACTGACTCCGTTTGCACATGTTTGATCTCCTTTAGTTCAGTAATATACTGTAATTCTGACTTCGACTTTTTGAACTCCTTTAATAGTGCTTGCTTTATTTTTGCCAAATTCCTAGCCTACCCGGTAGGTCTAGTACCCTGTAACATCATATACCATACTAGTGAGCGGCCCCAAAATATTGTCTTTAACTGCGCAATCTTCACTGCTTTGTTTGATATGTTTTTAACGACCCAAACTATCTCATAGACAAATAAGTGTTGTTTCGGGTCCTCTGACCCTACTCCCTTGAATTTAGGAAGTCTAAGAGTATTATCTATCCCCTCCATGTTGGTTTGTGTATTCCCTCCTCTTGGTGATGTTGGTACACTATGATTTTGAATCTGCACACTACTCCCACTATTTCGACTAGTACTATTAAGTCCTCCTTGGCTAACTATGATGGCTTTCAGAAAGTCTTAAAATGTTATTTCTGATTGTGGTGAGACACATGGGGTCATGGATTCAACGTAGGATCTTGTATGAGTAGGACTTATTGGCTCTTCTATTACTGGACTGGACTGGCACCCCTCTTCTCTGTCTCCTATATATGGTAACTCTACAATTCAGACTTGTGCACAAGATTCACGTACTTATGTCTCATTGTGCGACTCTTCTCTCCCATCCCCAGTATTTTTCCTTTTATACCTCCTTCCTCTGCTCAACTCTCCAAATTCATAGTCTTCCTCTAGTGTACAACCTTCTTGCATCCTCAGTCCCTTCCTTCCTCTTTCATGGCTTCCTCCCTTTTCTCAGGATATCCTTCTGTTATCCTCCAACTCCCCTATGTGCGTAAATCCTGTTTAGTTGTCAGACTCCATTATCATCACATGTTTATCACATAATAGCATCTTTATCTACATATTCAATGATTTCAAGAACCTCCCATGTGGACCTTTGAAAAAATTTCTTTCTGCAACACTGTATGACTGAATGCAATCTATGAAAAATTTTGTAACATAACCCCCTAGTATACTATCCAACCAAAAATAAATTGCTCGAGTAGCTAGGTTACTTACCTAATTTAACTGCCTTACCAATTCCAGAGTCCAATTCTTAGGTGTTGCAGCACTAAACCTTCATGTATTCTCTACTAACCTTTCTAGCCACTCGTTCAGAATTTCTGGAAATTCACCAAAGAAAATTTCATGTTGATCGGTGAACACATACTTTTGCATCCATTACTCGTCACTCATCCAAGGGTTCCTATTCTCTTTTCATGAAAAGTCTCATTCTTTTTGTTCCAACCAGTCTATGATTTCTTTATTAGTCGGCCTCCAAAACATTCCCTCAGCTGCAAATTTCCAGTCCCAACAATAGAACCATTTGTTGGTTGTTTCTTGTCTTTGCAGGGGTTATGAGACCCAAGGTTCAGCTTGATCGTGACCAACAAAACCCTCAAGATATCGGCCCTTTCGGCATCACCTACTTGTGAAGATGAAGTCTCACCCAAGGTATCTATTGGGGCTACAGGAACCAGGTTTCTACAGTAGTAAGGGAAAGGGAGGCTTATGCATGAATCATTATTTTTGATCTTAACTTATATATGTTCTTGATTATTACATAAACTATCACATCCATACATGAATATTACAACATAACCAATCCATATACTAAATTCATTATACAAAGTATATAATCATTCAAGAACGCATAAAGACAAGTAAGAACACAAGACATAATATCATCTCTAAACTCCTTCTTTATTCATCTTCTTTCTTACTAAGTGACTATTACATTCAAGATCTTTCCATAACCTCAATTCTCTTTCATTCACGATCACATATAGTTTCATTGATGAGGTAGAGTTAGATGTGGTTGCACTCAACATTTTCAGGATGGTTTTGGGAATTCCATACTTGTACGACATGAAGACCATTTTCTACAAGGAACATAACAAGTACCATCTTTTCAAGGATAGGATTGAGTTCATTGTGAGAGCTCATTAGATGAAGAAACATTTGGCAGTTGTCACTATAGGGAACATGCTAGATAATACTAGTATCCAAGCTCCATATATACAACCTATGGTTGAAACAAGAATAGGTCCTTTGGTTGATGTTGTTCATGTTAAGAAGGGAAGATATGTTGATGGTTCATTCTCTTTCGCATCTGTATATTCATTTTTGTTGTTCATTTTATTAGTAATAATTGGGATATGGTTGTCTACTGCAACAATGAATGGCAGAGTTTGTGAATTTAAGGGAATGGTTAACTTAGTCAGTAGTGTTATTTCATTCTTCATTATGGTTGTGATGATTTAGGTGCTCGTTATCCAAGCAGAAAGGATGAATTATATTGGACAAGTGAGGTGAAATAATTCTCACTTTATTTGTGAATAATCCATAATTTTAGAGGTCCAAAATTCCTCCAGTGAGGAGGTGTGATCCAGGAGGATCTAAGGAATGCTCACAGACGTTTAGGAGGATCTGGAACACTCACAGAGGTCCCATGAGGTCTAGAAAAGATCAAATTTCAATCTTCTCAAATAATCAATAAAATTACATCAATGCATAGAAATCGTCATCATCTTTCCAACGATGCAAATGGCAAGTCAAACGGAGTTCGTATGCAAAATTTATGAGCGGTCAAAGTTCTAGTCAAACATGGAAAAAAGTCAAATGTCAAGTCAAAGGGTGACGTTAGCATGGTATAGGATGATGTCAGTAGGTGACATGGCATATGAAAGTACAACCATACTGTTGAAATTAGTGCAACTGCAAGAGCCATTCTCCGGAGGATAGCTAAGACCCTAGCTACGTTCTAGGCCCCCTAGTACACTTTTGCCATTCTTGGTCTAGGACCAAGTAGTTAGAGCCATGGAAAAAGACCCTAGTGAGGGCCCCCAGTATATTAATGAGATTCTTAGTTAAGGACCAAGCAGTAAGTCCCTAGATGTGTTCTAGGGCCCCTGGATGTGTTCCAGGGAATCCTTGCTCGATGCCTGGATTGATCCTTGGATGTGTTCCTTGGTGGTTGATGACATAAGTCCCTATATGTGTTCTAGGGCCCTTAAATGTATTCCAGGGAATCCTTTCTTGGTGCTTGGATTGATACTTGGATGTTTTCCTTGGTGTTTGATGATATAAGTCCCTAGATGTGTTCTAGGGCCCCTAGATATGTTCCAAGGAATCCTTGCTTAAAATCTTGGGTTGATCCTTGGTCTTGTACCTTGGTAGATAAGACCCTAGATGTGTTCTAGGGCCCCCAGATGTGTTTTGGGGTAACCTGGTCTGGGACCAGGTGGTTCTTGCTTGAGTACCAATGTGTGATGATGTGTGATCTTCTTCTTCTCTCTTAGGATGGTCCATGAGACCTAGGAGCAGCTACGAAGATGGACATGACCACATCATTGATGTTTCCTCTTATGCAGGGATGATAAAAGATTATAAGTTATCATGAGACTTATGTGGATAGTTATCCTTTGAAGAAGACCCCTTTGACTTTGTCTTGTAGCCTCCCTTTGCTTGAATCTCGTTCTCCATATTGCTTACAGTGGTGTTGGTCTTTTATAAGTCACTTTGACTTATTTGACTTTCTAATTAATATTTTTATTAATTAAAAATATTATTTTTTATTAATTATTTTATTTTTACGTTTTTAATTAAACCTAATCCTAACCCTTCTTGAACTATAAAAAGGAACCTACCCCTCCCTCAATCCTACACTCACTTCTCATTATTTTCTCTTGCTCTCTTCTTGGTCTGGTTTTTCTATGGCTACTTCAATTTGGTTTCCTCTCTTTGGTGCAGCCTCCTTGGTGGACCTTCTCTTGTTGTTTTCAAGGTTCAACTTCCTTGGATTTTTTGTCTTGAGCTGGTGTAGGGTGTGGCTTCCATTTTTTTGGTATCCTTCTATTGATTGAGATTAAGTGTCCTCTCCTCTTACTACTATGGGTGTCACAACCCCCTCCTCTCTCCTTCAAGATGTCGTTGCTCTCTTTCAGGCTATCGCTTCTCCCTTCTAGCTGCCGCTAGCTTCCTCCTTGACTGTCGTTGGGGTTCCTCTTGTGCTACTATTGTCACCTGTCACTTAGGGCCTATTAATAAAACCCTAAGTCTATTTTCTTAGGCTTCCCATTTGCTGCAACATCCCTATATGCCTAAGACATTTTTTGGCTGAGTTGTTTGGGGTTATCTTTCAGCCTTCAGTTTGATCTTTCGAGTTTAATATCAGCCTTGATATTTTTGGTCTTTGGGTTTTATATCAAACCTCTTTTTATGGTTGTCTCTTCCTTTCCTTAGGCTATCAATACCCTCTCTTTGGATGCCACTGGTACCCTCTCTTGCTACAACATTTATGGTCTGTTGTGACATCCCTAAATCTGTTGTCTTAAGTTGCACATGATACAATAGTCCTGTAGGTTTTGCCAGATTTTGATTGGGCTATTTGGGGCTTCATATCAGCTATAAGTTTTTGATATTTGGGGTTTCATATCATTTTTTGGTATTTGGGGTTTTCATATCATCTTTGAGTTCTTTGGGGCTTCTATATCATCCTTTTCTTGCTAATGAGCTTGTTAATTGTTCTTGGATTTCTTCTTGGCACATTGTCCACATAAATCATGATGAGATCAAACCCTTTAGGGTTTTATCCATGACCATTATAGCCTTTACTGAGAATATAGAAAAGAGGACAACAATTAACTCCTAAGGTAAATATGTTCTTTGTTTGATCAAGGTAATTTTCAATTTTACATTGCTAATTATCTGATCTATTTATGCTAATGTTCATAGTTGTTTTTATTACTAATGATGTTCAAATATAGCTTAGATTTGTTTTCTACATGTTCATATCTATTGATTTATTTCTGTGATTGATCTACTTCAAAAATTTGTGTTTTGATTTTTGATCTATATCTACAGTAGTGAATAAATTTAAAAAGAATATTGTGTTCTCATTTTCCCTTAATTTCTAACATGGAATCAGAGCTTAGGGCGTGAAAAGAGCTCAATTGTGGTAGACTTTTGAGCCTGCATGGATCCAACCCTAAGGGTTTGTTTATTCATATTAGCAATAAGTTGTTTTATCATCCTTTGATAGATCTAAATGGTGAATAACATTATATCTTTGTCTATGCTAGATATCTTGAGCTAATTCATAACTTGTTGGTCAATGGAATTTATGAGTAAGAGCAACTTGTGTGTAGATTATAGAATCTTGTCTTACTAAAACTTTGAGAAATAGTTGCTTGGGAAAACTAGATTATGATGCCTCTGTAAATATTACCTTTATGAACATCAAAATGCTTCCAATAACTTGTTCTTAAGACTTCTTTATAAATCAACATTAGAAACAAATCTATATCCTTTTAACATTTGGATTACAGGAGGTTTGATTTCTGTCTTAAGGTTTGGCTTAAATCCATAGGTAACAAATTATGATTTTATATTCACTAAACATTGTTAATAAGTACTCCTTGATCTACATTCATGATATTTGGTGTCAAATTATAAATCACATTGATCTAGTTCTTCTAAGCATCAATGGCTTGGTAGATATTAGAAATTGAACTTGACCATATGACATGGATAATGAACTTATCCATAGTCATTGGTAAACTGTTTTTCAAGCTTGATCTAAGTATATCATGCTTTCACTTGTTATCTCTTGAAATATGATCATATGAAAACATTTTACTTTTTCCTTTGACATCAATAAAATAAATTTGAATGATAGTATGCTGACTCCACACAATCTCTGGAAACTGTTAACATAAACTGTGTTAATGTCTAGAATTTCCTATTTGGAGTTTTTATTTAGATTTTGTCCTTAAACAATAACTTGAACCCAAGAAGTTAAAAAGGATAATTTAATGATTACTGGTTCTGATTTTAATGTGCATGGTTAACAACAATGATGTAACAGATAGGTATACCACTGAGATAAGATTGAATAAGATCAAAATAAATCCTTCAGTAATTTCATAATCAAGACAGGTAGACATATTCGGTAATGGAAAAGAATTTTACTCCCACAAGTATGTTTATTTCTACCCAGTTTTTGGGATTAAGAGGGAGATGACAATACTTTACAATTCCCAGCAAAATGGGGTTGCAGAAAGAAAGAACAAGACAACTTGTGAAGCATCCATAACTATGATCAGGGTCTTCCTTTGTCCTTTTGGACCCAAGCTGCAAATATTGTTGTCTATGTTCAGGACATATGTCTTCATAAATCCTTGGAATATTTAACTTCAAAAGAAGTCTTCACGGGTAAGAAGCCTTCAATTGTTCACTTGAGAATTTTTGGTATTCCTAGAAAAGAGGACTAAGTTAGATCCCTCTGGAAATAAAGGAACTTTTGTTGGATACCGTGAGACCTCAAAAATCTATGTAGAGGTCAGTAGAGATGTGACTCTCCATGAGGAAGTTGGATTTCGTCATTCCAGAGATCTTCCCTGTAATATAAGGGAGCAGGAAGCTCCAACTTCATAACAGAGGGAGAAGGCCAGAAAGCCTTCAGTGGATCCCATAAGGGATTCTGTTGAGTTTCCCTTAGAGAAACTTCCTGCCAAAAGGAAACCATCTTGGTGCCACTTTAAAGGAAATAGAAAGACATGCAACACCTAAAGGTAACTTCAGAGAAAGAAAGAAACTAGATAAATACTCAAGTCTGATAGCTTAGTTGAATCTTGGGATTGACTCATAAATTTCCTTTTTGAAGATGTTGCCTAACATTAAGTGTGAAAGGATGCCTTGATAGAAGATTATGAGTCAATATTGAAGAATGATGTATGGGAAGTGGTCCCAAGACCTCAAGGAAAATCGGTAGTAACCTTTAAATGGATTTACAAAATAAAGCATGCAGCAGATGGCATTGTTGGCTAGATTTATGGCTCATGATTTATCTCGGGAAGAGGAGAATGATTAAGATAAGATCTTTGCTCCAATTTCCAATTGAGAAAGAAGTTTATATCAAACAACCTGAGGGTTTTTTGATCCATGGAAAATAATCCCATGTATACAAACTCAATAAAGTCTTGTATGAATTGAAACAAGCTTCGAGAGCTTCGTATGGAAGAATTGTCAGTTTTTATTCAGAGTCTTCGGTTCTCCAAGAGTATAATAGATCCTAATATTTATATAAATATTTTGAAGAATCATCCTGTCATCTTGGTTTTATATGTGTATGGTTTTGTTCCTTACTGGAGAGGAACATCTGATTTCCCAGACTGAGAGGGAGTTATTAGCAGAATTTGAAATGAAGGACTTGAGTCTCATGCATTACCTTCTTGGCTTAGAGGTGTGGTAGAAACTGGGTGAGATCCTTCTCTCACAAAGCAAGTATGTATTTGATGTCCTTCACAGTTTTGGCATGTTGGACTGTAAGTCCATGACCACACCTATGATTACTAACCTAAAGAAGTTAAATGATCAAGCTACAGGTTCAGATCCAGAAGACCCCACTATATAGTGTCAGATCATTGGGTCCTTGATGTATCTAGTACATGTTGGCATGTTTTACAGGTAGCATATGCTTGTCATTGATGACAAGTACAACATTGATGATCAGCAACGTAGTGATAACCAGGGAAGAGCAGCAAGTTGGATCAACAATTCAGAATTCCCAATGGCTGTCAAATCTCAATATAGACAAGGAAAGCGCACTGAAGAGGAGGGCAGATCTCAGGCGTTAGATCCAAGAGAGGGATCCGACCATCGTTGGATCAAGGAGAACTTGCACGTTCTTTAAAGTGCAAGGAGTAGCAGGCTCACAAAATCCTGAAAGAAGGAGGATTGTCCATCTTCAGGCAGGACACGTGGACACAGGTCAACATTTCGCTGATTGGAAAGTCAAAGGAATGAAATGCTCCAACCCTTCAACTAGCGAAATCGCGATATGCGAAACCGCGATATAATCTCGACCGTTGGATCGAGGACAAATATGGACCGTTGATCAGACACAATGAAGGATCGTGGAGTTGCAAAATCACGATAAAATCTTGACCGTTGATCCAAGAGGGACACGTGGGGAAAGATCGTCATTTCGCTGACTTTAGAGTCAAAGGAATGGGGTTCCCTAACCTCTCGAAATCGCGATATGTGAAATCACAACTTAACCATAGCCGTCAGATCAAGATGTGATCTGCACCGTTGATCCAACTCCATTTCGAAGTTTCGCGGATCGAAAGTTGGAGATGTCAAAGAATATTAACCACAGGAATCCCAAAATCGTGATATGCGAAATTGCAACTTAATCTGAGCCGTCAGATCAAGGCTTGATCTGGACCGTTGATCCCATTCCATTTCGGAGTTTCAGAAATCGAGAGATGGAGATGTCAAGAACTCCTACGACGGGAGTCCCAAAATCGCGAAATGTGAAACGCAGAAATCCCGTCAACCGTCCATCTCAGGGGGTTATGTGGATTGTTGATCTGACTCCCTTTCGGAGTTTCATGGATTGGGAGTTGGAAGAATCAAGAACATTCACCACAGGAATGTCGAAATTGTGATATGTGAAATCACAAAATGATCTGAGTCGTTGGTTTGAAGAGATCATAGACCATTGATCCGACTCCCTTTTCGATGTATTGGAGACCGGGAATTTAGTTACCAGGAGATGGAGAAGTCAGAGACTCTCAACATCAGGAGTCCCGAAATGCCGAATTGTGAAATCGCGAAAAGTGTTGAAAAGTCAACAAGAAACATGTGTCTAATTTAGTTTTCCCTTAATTAAATTAGACAATAAATATTAATCTATTATCTCATTCATAACTGAGTGATTTGGAATTGTAACAGAATTGTAAGTGTATTTAAGTGAGT
>SNQJ01S0049723.1:74940-86958 GCA_010110895.2 Picea sitchensis
TTATAATGTCTCTTTTTAATGTTTTTTTAATATTATAATTTTGTATTTTTTAATATGTTCTTTTCAATTTTTTTCTAAGTTCTTTTTAAATGTATTTTTAGTCTTCTTAAATTTGTTTTTATTTACTTATACTATTTTTAATTTGATTTTTAATATTTTACTTTTTAAATTTCATTTTTTATTTATATTTTAAAAATCTATTACATTATGTTTTTTAGTTTTTCTAAAAAAATTAAATTGTTTGTTGCTCTTTAAAGGTTTTTTTTCGAGTGGGATGATTTTGATCACAATAATGGATATTTTTTAGATCACAACATCAACGATATTGTAATTTTAAGTTTAAAATAGAAAAGGATACCACTATTGTCACTTCTTTTCGATTCAAGGGTTGATTTTAAGATTTTGGTCGCAATAGTATTAGTTGTCAAGGTCATAGTGTCAAACAAATAATAATTTAAACCCCCTAGAAAACAAAATGATGTTATTTGTAAAATTATTTTTCAATTCAAGGGTTGATTTTAATATTTTGGTTGCAACAATACTAGTTGTTAAGGCCATGATTTTAAATAAGTTATAATTATAACCTAAAAAGGAAAGAAAGGTGTTACTTGTAGAACTACTTTTTGATTCGGGAGTTGATTTTAAGGCTTTTGTTAGCAAACTACAAGCCATGGTTGAAAAAGCTTGTAATTTTAACATTAAGAGAAAAAATGGTGCTATTGGTGGAACCACAAGTTCGATTCTGTAAGGTACGAGATGTAATATAATATGCAAAAACAAGAATATTTAGCAGATATCAATGTAACAACAAAATATTGAGAAGAGCAACACCAAAAATGATACCTTTATTCAAAGAAAGCAATGTTCACTTGCCTCTTCAAGGGGACAACCTCTAGCAGAGCAGATCTCTATTACAATAATTCTCTAGACAGGTTTTCTCATACCTCCTACTCTTATTTTTACTAATTCTACCTTCTAAAGAACATTTTAGAGGAAGATCCTTCTAGAAGCGAAAGCTTCTATTACGTCTTCTTACATTGACTTGTTCTCATTTATTTATTAGGCCTTATTAACTAATGTCAGCCTTTATTACATGTAAATTATATAGTCATGTAACTAATAATCGAATAAGAGGGGTTAGGATTAGATTTTAACATGCCCTCCCACTTCAAAAGTAGCCTTGTCCTCAAGGATGAAGATGTGGAAATTGTTGCAATATGGTCATTGGCTAACAAGTTGCGTCCTCTAGAGACATGTACTTCCACTTGATCAATACTTCTTTGATAGTGCGGTCATGCAAGTGACACTCTCTCACGATGAGGACAGATTCTGGTTGCAACCAAATGGATCATTCTTCATCTAATTCAGGAAGGATTGTTTGGACTTTGCAACTTTCACCCACCACTTTATTCAAACAAGAAGCATGGAACACTATATGTAATTTGGAGGTAGTTGGAAGGGCCAATTTGTAGGCGAATAGACCAATACGTTTGATAATATGATAGGGGCCATAAAATTTGGGTCCCAACTTGTAATGGCCGTGCATTTTGAGGGAGGATTGATTGTAAGGTTGGAGTCGAAGAAATACTTGATCACCTTCTTGGAAGACCCATTCAGAGCGATGTTGGTCAGCCTCTTGCTTCATACAAGTTTTGGCAATGTGGATATTATCCTTCAAAGCTGCAAGGGTAGTTTCTCTACCTTGCAGCAATTTATCAAGATCCTGTACCTTTGATGTGTCTGAAAGATAGGATGTGACTATAGGTGGTTGTTGTCCATACACCATTTCATATGGTGTCATTTTAGTGGTTGTATGATAGGAAGTGGTGTACAACCATTCTTCTAAGTACATTGCACCCACTGATGTTTTTTGTCTAAGGAAAAACAACTCAAGTATGTTTCCAAGCATTTATTGACAACCTCCATTTGGCCATCCGTCTGGGGATGATATGTTGTGCTCATGATTAATTGTGTGCCATGTAATTTAAACAATTATTGCCAAAATGTCTTGATGAAAGTCGGATCATGATCGAACACAATGGATGTTAGCATGCCATGCAGTTTGAAAATCTAGTCTGTGAAAACTTAGGATACCATATTGGGTACAAAAAGGCATGGTAAGGCACAAAAGTGTGCATACTTAGAGAGGCGATCAACCACGACCATGATGACAATTTTTTTGTCATCTTTCGGAAGGCCCGCTATAAATTCCATGGATATGTTGGTCCAAATAGATGCTGGAATGGGTAATGGATGGAGAGCTCCTGGAGTCTTGATAATTTCAACTTTATGGCGTTGGAAAATATCACATTCTGTGACAAAGGTAAGGATGTCCTTCTTCATTCCTTCTCATAAAAAAGAATGGCGAGCACTAGTATATATCTTTTGGAATCCTGAGTGACCAACAATAGCAGATGAATGCAACTCATTTAATATCCAGGGCTTAAGTGCGGAAGTTGGAGACAAAACCAATCGCTCCTTATCTCTAAGGATATTTTCTTTCCAGGTGTAGTCAAGGGGCGGGTTAGGGTCCTCCTGAAGGCGTTGAATGACCTATGATATACTATAAGGTACCATATTTATTATAATATCTAAAAACATAAATATTACAGAGAATAACAATGGAACAACAGAATAGATGAAACCACAACACCAGACTAATACCTTTATTCATAGGAAAGAATGTTCACTTTCCTCTTTGAGGGGAAAACCTCCAGCAGAGCAGTACTTTATTAGAATAATTCTCAAGACAAAAATTCTCATGCCCTCGACTCCTATTTATGCTAAATCTATCTACTAAAAGAACATTCTAGAGGAAGATGTTCTAGAAGCAGAAGATTCCATTAGGTCTTGATCTTACATTTGACTTATTCTTCCTTATTACTAGGCCTTATTAATATTGGCCTTTATTACATGGAAAACATATTATTTTAATTACGTGAGGGGTTAGGGAGGTTAGGTCCCTAACATTCCCTCCCCCTTAAAAACAAACTTGTCCTCAAGGATTGAGATGAGGAAATTGCTGCAGAATGGTAGCTGGCTCCTAGGTGGCATCTATTGGAGTTGTATCTTTCCATTGAAATAACACTTCCTTTATGGTGTGTTGACGAAGATGACGCTCACACTGGTCCAAAATGGCTTGTGGTTGCAATGATATGAAGCCTTCTTCATCCAACTCGGGAAGGTTGGTTTGAGTTTGGTACTTAGTTCCAATCACCTTCTTTAAGAAGGAGACATGAAAAACATTATGGAGGTTAGAATGACTGAGCAAAGCTAATCGATAGGTCACCTGTCTCATGTGCTTGAGAATTGTATAAGGACCATAAAATTTTGGTGCTAGTTTCTGACAATGGTCGGCCTTGAGTGAAGTTTTCTTATAAGGTTGTAGTCGAAGAAACATCTAGTCTTCTTTAGCAAATTTATGTTCGAAGCGACCTTGATCTTCTTGTTACTTCATGTGATTTTGTGCCATGACCAAATTATCTTTGAGGGTACGGAGAATAGCCTCTCAAACTATAAGAGTTTGGTCAACCACCTGGACTTTCGAGACACCGGGCATGTATGAGAGAACTGAAGGTGGATTTTTTCCATATACTACTTCAAAAGGATTCATGCGAGTAGTTGTATGGGAAGAAGTGTTGTATCACCATTCAGCTAGTGGTAACCATTGAGCCCACTATTTTTTCCTTTCAAATGAAAAACACCTCAAATATGTTTCCAAACACTTCTTGACAACTTTTGTTTAACCATCAGTCCGGGGATGATAGAAAGTGATGAGATGCAATTGGGTTCCCTGTAGCCTGAATAGTTATTGCCAGAAATTGTTGGTGAAAGTGGGATCTCGATCAGAAACAATAGAATGTGGCATGCCATGAAGCTTGAAGACATGATCCATGAAAATTTGATCCACAGTGGAGGTGGTAAATGGGTTTTGAAGAGCACATAAATGAGCAGACTTGGAAAGATGATCAACTACCACCATGATGATTGACTTATTGCTCGATTTAGGTAAGCCAACAATAAAATCCATAGAGATATCCCTTCAAATAGAAGGTGGGATCAGAAGCGGTTGTCGTGTGTCAGGAGATTTGACTGTTTAACCTTTGTCGCATTGAAAAACATCACATTCTGCAACAAAAGTGTGAACCTCTTGTTTCATACCATCCCAAAAAAAAGAACGTTTGACCTGGTCATAGGTTTTGGTAAACCCTGAGTGCCCAGCTGTGGGTGTAGCATGAAGCTCAAAAAGCATCATGGATTTAAGTTGTGACTTCTTACTTAAATATAGATGGCCTTTGTAGTGAAGGTCATCATTGTGCCAAGAGTACCCTGGGGAAACTGGAGAATTGGCTTGCAATTGTTGGATCAGATGCGACATTTTGGGATCTTGTAGCCATTCCTGGCGAACAACTTGGAGCCAATCTGGTACAATGAAGGAGAGGGAAAAAAGGGACCCTTCATCTTCATATTTTCTTGAAAGGGCGTCAGCAACCACATTTTTTTTACCTTTCTTGTAAATGATCTCATAATTATATCCAAATAGCTTAGTCACCCATTTTTGTTACTCTGGGGATGAAGGGCGTTTCTTTAGAAAATAATTGATACTTTGATGATCTGTCTTAATTTGGAAGCATTTCCCCAATAGATAAGGGTGCCAGAGATCGACTACATGTATAATAGCCAACATTTCCTTTTCATAGATTGATTGGACCAAATGTCTCTCTGAAATTTGTTTACTGGTAAAGGAAAAAGGTCGGCCATCTTGCATAAGGATTGCTCCAATTCCTCTCCTAGAAGCATCGCATTCTAGGATAAAGGTATTTTTGAAATCAAGAAGGGCCAAGACAAGAGTGGTGCACATAGTTTCCTTTAAGGCTTGAAAGGCCTGATCACCTGCGCAATTCCAAGTGAAAGAATTATTTTTAAGGAGAGTAGTGAGAGGTGCCACAATATTTCCATTATTATTAACAAACTTGTGATAATATTCGGTTAAACACAGAAAACCACACAAGATTTTGAGAGTCTTGGGATGAGGCCAATCCTGCATAGCTTCAATCTTCTTAGGATCCACCTTGACACTGCCTTTCCAAAAATATGACCCAAGTACTCGACTTCTGAGGCTCCAAAAGAAAATTTAGATTGTTTGAGAAAAATTTGGTGTTGAGAGAGTATATGAAGAAATTGATCCACATGAGAAAGATAGGTTGTCCAGGTTTTACTATAGATGAGAATATCATCAAAGAAAACTAAGACAAAATGATGGAGAAAAGGATGGAATACATGACTTATGAGGCTTTGGAAAGTGGAGGGATCATCACACAAGCCATAGGGAATGACCAAGAAATCATAGTGGCCCTCATGAGTTCAAAATGTAGTCTTAGGAATGTTATCCTCTTTCATACTTATCTGGTGGTATCCAGAACAAAGATCAAGTTTAGTAAAGAAATGGGCACCACTTAATTCATCCAAGAGATCATCAATGACAGGAATGGGAAATTTGTCTTTGATGGTGAGTTTGTTGAGGGCGTAAAAGTCAGGACATATGTGCCAAGAGCCTTCTTTCTTAAGTACCATGACCACAAGAGAAGAATAGGGGCTAGTACTAGGACGGATAACGCCTACAACAAGCAATTCATGAACAATTTTCTCAATTTCATTTTTTTGGGCAAAGGGATGATGATAGAGACGAACATTGGGAGGGAGGTTGTCAGGGATGAGGGGAATGTATTTGTTATGAACACCATGACAAGGAGGAAGTCCCCGAGGAGTGGAAAAAATAGCCTGTTGTTTGGAGAGGATGGATTGGAGGTCAGGCGGCACAAAGGGTGTATTAATGGTTTGAATGTAATGGAGTTGTGCATTAATGAAAGAATGACCTTTTTTTAGGAGCTTTTCCATGAGATGGTAACTAATGATCTCAAGGGGAACCTGTTGTGATTCCTTGGAACTTATATTGTTGGCCCTCCTATTTGAATTGCATGGTTAATTTCTTAAAATACATAAGAATGGGACCCTGAGTCCTTAGTCATTCGGCACCCAACACAATGTCACAACCACCCATGTCGATATCAAACATATGATATTTAATGTGGTATTAACCAATTTGGAAACACACATTTTCACAACGCCCCCCACATTTCATGGACCTGCCATTGGCAATCATTATATGAAAGTTATTGTCTGCTCAGATATAGAAATTATTTTCTTGGGAAATGCGGCGATGAATAAAATTATGGGTTCTTCCACTTTCAACAAGGATGATGGCCTTCTGATGCTTAATGTAACCAATTATCTTGAGAGTTTAGGGAGCAGAGAAGCCAGTGAGAGCATTCAAGGAAATGACCTGTTCAACTTCTAGAGGGTCAGAACTTGGAGTCATGTCAGTGGTTTCAGGTGACTCGACCACAGAGATAGCCTCGACATCTTCTTCATAAACATTCTTCGAGATGGCCATAAAAATATTTTGTTCCTTACACTTGTGCCCATAAAAATATTTTTCATCACATTTATAACAAAGGCCTTGATTTGGCGTTCAACCATTTATGCCCTGGTCAATTTATGGATCTTTAGTGGACTGGAAGGAGGAGTGGGAGTGACTGGTATAGGGAGAGGAATAAAGGAGGGTTTTCTAGTTTGAGAAGAGACAACCTATTGTGCTTCCTTATCTCTTTTAGTAGCTTCCACCCAACTCTTAGGGTGAGCCATGAGGACATGGGCATGGATCTCATCCTTGAGGCCGCTAATAAATAATTCTCAGAAAAAATCATCAGACATGCCTCTGTGCAGAAATCCAATCACTCAAAAGAAACTATAAAGTCTTCCACTGTGCCAGATTGTTTCAACTTTGGTAAAAGACCTAAATGGTGGGTGTAGTGTCAAAGCGTTCATAAATTTCTGCAACAAATTGTGTCCAAGCCACATACCCTTGGCAGGCATTTTTGCACCATTTCCACTATTGCCAACATTCCAAATCTAGATGGAGAACACCATACCTTAGTTTGGATAACTCATTAGTAATGTCGTATAAAGATAAATAGTTTTCCATTTGAGTCACCCAGCTTGTGGGATCTGAACCATCAAACTTGTTCACCTCCACATGAGGGGGACGCAGGTCTTGTTGAAAGTGGTGGGGAGGAAAAGAGGTGGACTGAGAGGATTCGGTACCTTCAGGGTTATTATCTGTGGAAGAAGAGAAAGGATCTGGGTGGGCTTAAACAATGTGGTCAAATTGTTGATTGCGTCCTGGCATTGGTGATAGGTGGTGGTTAATTGAGTGATGGTTGTGGGAAGTTATTCGAGTGGATCAAGTCAGGAGAAAATATTTAAAATACTGGAAGTAATGGAAGAAATATCAATTTGGGTTTGGTCATGAGATTTGTCCAAGGCGGTGAGATGTTGTTCCCAATCTTGGTTGTGAGTGTGGCCATGGGGATGGGACAGGGGGAAAAGTGGGACCACACAAAAAGGGGTTATTGGTGATTGGTATGACTACGATCAGTTCACATAGAGGAAGTCAATGGTATAGATGCCAAATAAGGGTGTCGATAATGGGTCGGGTCCATGAAAAAAATAATTGTTGAAAATTGATAGGTATGACTACGATCAGGATGAAGAGAGGAATCCAATGGGATAGGTCTCAAATAATTGTGCTGATAAGATCCAGAATTTGTTTTTATTCCTGCAGAGTTATACTCCAATCTGAATAATATTACAGTGAAGGAATGGCCAAATTCTTAACAGGAAAAAATGTGTAGGAGTTTTGCAACTAGAATGTAGGAGGCATAGTTGCACAGTAATAGATCTTGTCTGTTTTGTTTATGTTTCCATCCCAAGGGTTAGGGTATTCATGGTTTCTATAGACAAGGGTTTACCTTATGCTATATCTCTCTGATATACGTGCAGGATCCAACAGTAGTACTCGACCCAATATCTCAAGGCACCAACTAAGGAGGCTAGATCGTGCCCTTAGCCATACTACTAGACTACCAAGGTACTAAAGTGTATCTTCCTGAGTGTTGTTCTCAGTGGAACTATAGCAGTCAGGTGGCTGATAGGTTTATCTACGGAGGGCTTCAGGATATCTAGGCCGATCTGTATATAGGTGTTGTCTAATGTGCTACCACTCGAAGGGGTACCAACAGGGGTGACAAGGGTGGCCAACAATGTGCACTTAAGTACCACTTGTAGTTCCTATGTGTATGCTTCCTAGACCATGGATTTATGCATTGAACGACGGATCTTTGTAGCTTTAAGACACTGAAATATGTCTCTACCTTGGAAAAAAAATTAACCCACAATTTTCTACCAAGGAAAGTGTTATGATTCCACTTTTAAGGTACCAGATCTATTATAATAGCCGAAAACATAAATATTCCGTAGAATAATAGTGGAAAAAAACAATAGATGAAACCACAACACCAAAATAATACCTTTATTAATAGGAAACAACGTTCACTTGTCTCTTCGAGGGGGAAACATCTAGCAGAGCAACGCTTTATTACAATAATTCTCAAGACAAAACTTCTCATCCCCTCGACTCCTATTTATACTAAATCTATCTATGAAAAAAAAATTCTAGACGAAGATCTTCTAGAATTAGAAGCTTTTATTAGGTATTCTTACATTTGACTTATTCTTCCTTATTACTAGGCCTTATTAATATCGGCCTTTATTACATGGAAAATATATTATTCTACCTACGTGAGCAGTTAGAGAGGTTAGCTCCCTAACATATAGTTGGGTGTGTGAGCCACTCTTGTCGAACTTCCTTAATCAAATGGGGAACTGATAAGGATAAGGAAAATAGGGAACTGTCATCCTCATATTGGTGTGAAAATGCATCTTCTACGACATTGTCTTTACCTTTTTTATATATGATCTCATAATCATAGCCCAACATTTTTGTCAGCCACTTGTTTTGTTATGGGGAGGATAACCTCTATTCTAGAAAATACTTTAGACTATGGTGATTTGTTTTGATCTGAAAATGGCGACCCAACAAGTATGGTCGCCAAGTGTGCATAGCATGGAGAATGGCCATCATTTCCTTTTCATAGTTAGATTTTCTCAAATTGCGACCACTCAAAGTCTAGCTAGTGAAAGAAATAGGTCTACCATCTTGTGTGAGAACTGTGCCAATACCAGTGCCTGAAGCATAAGATTCCACCACAATTTTTTTTTTGAAATCAGGGGCAGCTAAAACTGGGGTAGTGCACATGGCCTTGTTTATATTGGTGAAATCCTATTTTTCTATCGATGTCCGATGGAATGCATTCTTCTTAAGAAGGTCCGTCAATGTCTTGGAAATTTTTCCATAATGGTGGACAAAATTTTGGTAGTAGTCGTTCAGGCCCAAGAAACCCCGAAGGCATTTCAACAAGGTGGGTCTCAGCCAATCCTGCATACCTTGAATCCTTTTGGGGTCCACTCTCACCCCCTCACGGCCCACAATGTGTCCTAAGTATTTGACCTCGCTAGCCCCAAAAGAACACTTGGCCCTTTTGACAAACAATTGATTGTCCTATAACAATTGGAGTACGTTGTCCACATGGTGGAGATGGACATACCAAATGCGACTGCAAATAAGGATGTCACCGAAGAAGACCAAAAAAAAATTCCGAAGGTAGGGCTTCAAGAGTGTATTCATGAGAATTTGGAAGGTAGATGGCACATTGCAAAGTCCAAAAGGCATTACCAAGAATTCATAATGGTCTTCATGAGTCTGAAAAGAAATCATTGGAATATATGCTTCATTCATCTTTATATGGTGATAGCCAAAGAGAAGATCTAATTCGGTGAAGAAGAAGGAACCATGGAGTTCATCCAACAGATCATCAATGATAGGAATTGGAAACTTATCCTTAATGATCAATTTATCCAGGGCGTGAAAATATGGACACATGCGCCAAGAACCTTCTTTTTTTAAGACCATCACAACAGGGGATGAATATGGGATGGTACTTGGGTGAATGACACATGCCTCCAATAATTCCTGTAATATTTTTTTGATTTCATTTTTTTGAGAAAAAGGATATCAATAGGGGTGTACATTGTGGGTAAGACTACCTAGAAGGAGAGGGATGTTGTGATCATGCACACCCTGAGAGGGAGGTAATTCAATGGGCGTCTCAAATTCCCCGTGGTGCTTGTTCAAGACAAGTTGTATATCAGGATGGATTGTTGGGGATTCTTAATCAGTGACCTAGATAGCATTAAGTTGAGCAATCACACCATTGTGACCTTTCTTCAGGAGATTATCCATTCGGTGAGAACTGATCATTTATGGGAAACCAACTTGGAGGCCTTGGAGGGTATAGGTGTGAGCATATTGATTAAATCTCATATATAACTCCTGATAATCCATGGTAATTGGTCTCAGAGTGTGAAGCCACTCAACACCCAAGAAAATGTCACAACCACCCATGGATATGGAAAACATGTGAGTTTTTAGGTGATAATCACTCATTTGTAGTTTAACATTCTCACAACGGCCCCCACATTTCATCGTACCACCATTAGCTATGAGGATCTAAAAATTAGAAACTGGGTGAATAAAGAAATTGGCCTCCTCATCCACCCTGCGATGAATAAAATTATGGGTGCTACCACAGTCAATTAACACCATGATTGGCTTATGTTTGATGTAGCCCTTTATTTTTAATGTTTGTGGAGCATAAATACTCGCGAGGGCATGGAGAGATATGACAAGTTCCTCTGGTTCCATGGGAGATGTGACAGGATCGGGGGTGGGGAAAGTTGGTTGTGTGTCCTCTAAGTCATTAACATCACTTGATAGGTTGTCCTCTACAAAGGTGGCCTCGGAACCATCAATTTGGAAGAAATATTTTTCACAACATTTATGGCCCAGCGAATACTTTTCATCACAGTAATAACAAATTCCTTGCTTCTGACTTTCAACCATTTCTATTTGAGACACCTTTTGTACTTTCAAAGTTTGGGTCAGAGCAGGGGTATCCCCTAGATGCAAGCAGTTAGGGATTGAAACACGAAGGGGTGGGGCATGAATGATAGTCTTAGCATCTAATCTTAATTTGCACGCCTATAACCAGGTAACATAATGGTGCATGCAAACATGATCTCAAATGGAATCCTTTAAGCTATTGATGAAGCATTCAATATAGAACTCATCTGATAATCCCCAAATTCTTATATCCAATTGTTCAAAGGCGGTGATGAAATCTGTTACTGACCCTGTTTGTTTCAGCTTGGTGAGTTTTCTCAAAAAGTGAGATTCCCTATCAAAATGGGTGCATACTACTTTGTTGAAGATGGTCCAAGTTGGGTGTCCTAGATAGCATTTCTTATGCCATTTCCACCATTTTCGTTGTTCTTGATCCATGTACAGAAACCCCACATGGATTTTGGTCTCATCATCCTGAATATCACAGCGAGAGAAGTAGTGTTCCATTTGGGACACACACATTGTCAAGTCTGACCCATCAAATTTATGCATATCAACTTTGGGCACCATATTCCAAGAATTGGGGGAGCCCCAAGGGGAGTGGGAAATATGAGTATGCTCATAATGGGAAGAATGAGAGGTCTCTAGTTGGTATTCAAGTTGCTTACCTTTGATGAGTAGGGTGAGGTCATTCAGGTGTTCGGTAAGAGTATACATGTGTTGTGACATGGTATGTTCTACGGAGTCCATGCATTGTGTCAGTTTGTTGGACAGGTTGTTGAACTTAGTGTCCATTTCTTATAGGTTCTGAGAGCGGGTGGTAGGGGGCCCTTGGGGAGGTTTATGGAGAATGATACCACTACAATCAACACAAGATAAGGAACCTATGATGGAAAATAAGGGTGTTGGTAGGGGGAGCGAGGCCACAGAAAAAAATAGGATGAAAATTGATAGATGTAATGATCCCAAGCCAAATTCTTTCTTGGAATCACTAACTACTACTAATTTATTGAGTTATTAAGTGCATACAAGATTCATCAACACATGAAGATCACAATATATTCAAGATGTAGAAGCACAAGCAAAGATCTGACCTT
>SNQJ01S0049724.1:42264-72538 GCA_010110895.2 Picea sitchensis
TGTTTATCATTTTCATGTTTGAATGCCATAAGCTATATTGAGTTATCCCATTGATCCACATTCACAAAATACAAAAAACACTCATTTCTTAAGTTACCAAGCACCTCTGGTCTGCAACCACAGAGGGTTTCTTGGAGTGATAACAGGTTCAACAACAGAAGCGCCAGAGAGCAGCTTCTGTCTGAGATTGCAAGACTGATACATAAATACGAGGAAGAGGAGTTGAGCATAACCCTGACCGGACACAGCATGGGAAGCGCATTAGCTATCTTGTGTGCTTATGATATCGCAGAGCTTGAACTAAACCGTTATTATTATTCTCGATCGAAAATACACATCACTGTCTATTCATTTGCAGACCCCCGCGTTGGAAATACCACCTTCGGAGATCGGTGCGAGCAGCTGGGCCTCGGGATCCTGCGTGTCGTGAACATTCACGACGTGGTGACGAAGATACCAGACGTACTATTTAACGAGAATATGCTGCTCTGGGAAAACGTGATGGACAGAATTAATCCATGGAGTTATTCTCACGTCGGCGTTGAGCTAGCGCTGGATCACAAGCTCTATACCCAGTTCTCCGAAAGTAAGGCTCTTCATCCCTCCTGTATTCATAACCTCGCGACGTATTTGCAACTCTTAAACTGCTGCAGATGAACCCCTAAATTCCCCGAAATTAAACTTTATTGTAGATTCATGCAAATTCAACCGTTAATTTTGTTGCTGCACCATAACAGTGGTTGAACTTTGGCTCTTACATATTTTTATGGTAATTATATATATATATGAGTTAATTTGTTTTGCAGTTACTTTTTATTTTATTTTTCATTTTTAGGAGTTAATGATTAAATGAACCAGGAAGATTCGAAAATTAGATATAATATTTTATATGAAATGTAGAGAAAGTGTTTTTATTTTTTATATTGATGNTGAGTTAATTTGTTTTGCAGTTACTTTTTATTTTATTTTTCATTTTTAGGAGTTAATGATTAAATGAACCAGGAAGATTCGAAAATTAGATATAATATTTTATATGAAATGTAGAGAAAGTGTTTTTATTTTTTATATTGATGATGATGATGATTAACCTCCACTAAGACTAAATTGGTCTATTAGACCTTAAGAGGTAAGTGATTACTTTTTTTTTTCAATAAAAAAAAAAATTATATTAGGAAATATAAAAATTATGCTACAATAATTGTGATCACAACTTTCAGATCCTTTTGTACTATAGGGCATATAGTTATGTTCAAAATACATTTAACTCGAGTAAATCTGAATAACTTTTAGATATGTACTCTCCAATATTCTCACATTTTATAACCATTGCAAGTTTATCTTATATCTAATCTTTCATAATTTGTTGAGTTTCCTTCATTTCCCACTTCATAATATATACCATCCTCATCTAGGAATAATGCTTATTTTGATAGCTAATCAGCTTCCTTGTTGTATGCTCTCTAAATGTGTTGTGCTTTTAGTTGAAGAAATCTCCCGCTCATGACTCAAATTATTGTCATTCAAGGCTGAAGAGAGATCACTTGTAGATTGTTTTCATTAGCAAACCAATTTATAATAATCTTTGAATCACCAACCAATTGTAACCTAGTTACCTTTTTATAGCAAGCAAAAAATAGGATACACCACAAGGCAAGAAGTTCACCCCTAGTATTAGTACCACTACCACAATTCATCTTGAGTATGAAAGTGCCTAGCATTGGACATTTTAACATTGTTCCAGTCCCACATTTAGTTCCCATGTCTTGTGATGCACCATCGAAAAACCCCACTTCCAGATCCCAGTCAAGTATAGGAGGCCTATCAATCCTAGTACCCTTAGTAGAAAATGGTACTTTTGTTTCTCCCAAGTCCTATAGAATACTATTACAAACTCTGACCCTATTAGGAGTACGATCTTCAAAGATAAGGAGATTCCTATGTTTCCAAACCTCCCAGCAAATAAAACATGGAATTTCTTTCCAATTTTCCTTCTTCTTTATCCAGTTTTGTAGGCAATCTACAATCTTTCCTCCTTCCCAAATACTCTCAAATTTTATGTCCTTTTGAATATTGTACCAAATGTCTTTGGTAAAACTACAATCAACAAAAAGATGTCTCACATTTTCCTCATTGTTCCCACATAGAACACATCTACTAGGCCCAACAATACCTCTTTTGACCAAATTCTCCCAAGTAAGAATTTTTTGTTCAAGCATTAATCAAATAAAGAGTTTGAATTTTAAAGGTAACTGCCAATGCGGGAGTTTAATATACCAGAAAGTAAGTTCTACCACCACCTCCTCCAACAATTGGATTTCATAGGCTTGTTTTGCATTAACCTGTCCTCCTTTAGTGTCGCAAGACCACAATAAGGTATTTTTTTCATTGTTTAACTCATATCCTGATCCAACTAAACACTTGACATAGTTATTCCATTCATCTTTCTATTCTCCTTCCAATCCTAAACTCTCATCCTTTTTCTAGTTTGTATGTCTTGTGACCTCCATATCAAAAAACCTAGCTTGAGCAAGATATTCTACACCTTGTGCCTTCAGAGAAAGAATAAGGTTCCTTGACAATTTAAAATAAGTATGAGACCCAACCATTCGATTTGCTCCAATTCTGATATCCTTCCCATTTCCAGGTTTCCATACCAGCGAGTCTATTATAATGGTAATGGAAGAGGTGAGTTCTCTCCAAATATTTGAAATTCCTGTCCAATTTTTCCTTCCTTCCTTGAACCACTCAGCCACAGTTTTCTTCATGGGGCATTTTTTAAGTATCATCTCATGCCAGAGACCAGGCACCATAACACACCTCCACAAACATTTAGCTGCTAAGGCTTTTCCAAAGGAAAATATATTTTTAGTATCCCATCCACACACATTTTTTGGTTTTGCAATGTTTTTCCAACTTATCAAATGCATCATTTCTTTTATCTTTTTCCGAGTCCACAAGAAACTGAACATCCTCCTTCTGATATCATTTAGAATACTTTTAGGTATTTTAGCTAAAGATAGTTAATACACAGTTATGCTTTCAAGAATATCTTTGACAAGTGTGACCCTTCCCCCTAAACTTAACCATATGAGGCTCGAAGTTGAAATTATTTTTTCAAATTACTTGCTATTCTTTAGAATTGTGTTTTGAAAATGACAAATATTTTGAAAATGAGATCTAATCACTGGACAATCTAAGAGAAAGTGTTTTTCATCTTCAATATTCTTAGTGTTACAAAAGTGACACACTCTTTCATCCCATGGCATTTTAGGAATTGACCAACCCTCAATTTCACTATGGATTAATTTTTTTTAACAAAATTTAAAAAATGACAATCAAATTAAATTTATGAATAATAATATTAAAGATAATTATCTTCAATTAAATTAAATTTTAGTTTATCCAAATTATAAATTTAAGTTAATTAGCTAGATTTATACATTTATATATATGTCATCAAATAATTTGGATTTCAAATTTAAATTTCTTTTTCATTTGTAACAGTTTACAAGTTATGGAATTCACTTTTATTACATAGATTTTGAAATTTATGTTTTATATTTTTGTATATGCTGTAAGAGAAAATGTTTTTATTTTTTATACTATCTATTTAATATAAATTTGTTCTTATCTCTTCAAAACAAACAAAATTTAACAAAATTTAAAGAACTATGATAGAATTAGATTTATGTATAATGATATTGAAGATGATTCCCTTTAATCCAAACATTCAACAAAATTTTGATCGTTCTAACATATAAACATAAATTAATTAGTTAGATTTGTAACTAGTTTCTTTTGATCGTTCTAACATATAAACATAAATTAATTAGTTAGATTTGTAACTAGTTTCTACAATTAAATAATTTGGAAGTGAAATAAAGTGTAGAGTTCACTTGTATTACAAATGTTTTGAAACTGAATTTAATGGGATTTTATGGTAAACATTACAACAAAAAGTGATTTTTGTCCCAAGTTTTTTTTTTTCCTTTATATTATTGGTGTAATAGGGATTTGGTCTTATTTTGGGGGAACAAAACCTAAAACATTGTGGGAAATATGTAATCTTTGTGTTACTAAAAAAGTGAAAGATGAAAAGATATTTCTCTTAAAATTCCTTGCATATGAATAAGTTAGGTCTCAATTTCAATCTAATATTTTTAACATTATTAATCTTTGAAAGGTCAGGAACTTATGTATAAATATATAGCCATTATCTAAATTCCTATGAAAATCATCAACCAAATAAAAGTAGATTGAAGCAAATGAGAGAGATGAGATGAGAATTTACATGGAAAAACCTCAAAGTGGGAAACAACCATGGAAGAAAAGCCTTCTATCCTTTATATAACTCTCCCAATTACAATTTCTAAAGCACACACATGTATGGAGTTCAAATGGGATCCATACAACTTGCAAGCATATGGATGATCTAGCCTAAGGACCCATAGGGTCTAGGATAACAACCAAGACAATAAAATTCCCTCCCCCATTTTGATTTAAGACCGATTGCCTCAATTTATAGTAATCAGGAAAAACCTAGATGACTGACAATAAGGCACAACCAAGGGTGGATATCAACCAATCCATAAAGGTTGATGATAATCTCATTGAGAGATAAGGGACAAGTAATGGATAAGAATGACCTGGTAGTGTAGACCACCATTACCTATGAGATAGGTCACCAACAAATAACTCCCAAAATCTATCTCCATGTGCACATGTGCAATATTAAAATATCCTAGCAAGGCCATGTTACACATATAAGTTCCCTACAAATGATGTTATAGTGATAGTCATTATCATACTAAGTACAAAATTACATCAAACAACTAGATAACATTAAAATGCATTCTAACATTCCCCTGCAATGTTGACTAGAAGAATTAACACCTAAGTTGAGGAATTAGTTTTATTACATCATATTGTTAGGCCAATAATGTGAGATATTTGATATTTGACAAGTATAAGGATGCCTCATTGTGTGTACAAATTCATTATAATGATGTTCTCATAGTCATCACAATTATAGGCTATACAACAATAAATGTGGCCATTGGACAATCATTACATCATGGGTTGTAATGAAGAGATTGGAACAATGTGAGATTACATTACATTAATAGTAATGAACAAGAAATAAACATATGCATAAACATATATCATGTTCAAAAAAACAAGGTATTTCCACATAGAACAAACACCTTCAATAAAAATTCACACAACCAAATCAAATATCAGTACACTAATGTTTTTACATGGTTAAAACCATCAAAGAGGGAAATAGTCCACGACCCCAGACAAAGTGGCCACTTGAAGAAATATATTCTAATGCAAAAGAAAAATATTTTACAAGAAATTTTCTCACAATCGATCATCAACAAATGACCCTCCATGTTATTTAAATAGATATCATGGACCAATCAAGTGTTAAGTCACAGATCAATATAGTTGTTAAGATCGAGGAGAATATGAGTTCTCTAATTTCTCTATGTTTAGAACAATGTTGTGACCATCGGATTAAATAAATACAAATGCATACTAATGCTTACTAAAGAAACACACTTTTACCTAAAGACATATTAGACCAAGTTGAACTTAATTAAATCCTAAGTGCGTAAATATCCTACTATCTCCCCTTAAGAACAAACTGGGATAAGATTGAAGGATTTACAAAGGTGATGAAATAGGAGAATGAATAAATCATTAGAGCCTACCCCCTTAATTATAACTTCATGAAATCCTAACAATGACTGAAGTTTTGAAAAATTCCCTTCTATAAGAGACTTTGTGAAAATGTTTGTGACTTGATCTTCTATGGGAAAAAAGAGCACTTCAATAAATCGATAATAAATGAGATTTATGATGAAGTGCATGTGTATCCTAATGTGCTTGGTGCATTGATGTTGTACTAGATCTTTCGCGAGCTTAATCTCACTCTAATTATTGCACCAAAGGGTGGTCGAATGTTTTTGTTGGAATCAAAACAATGAAATGATGTGTAGAATACATAAGGATTCTTGACTTGCATTAACCGCTACTCAGTAATTTGCTTCTACTGAAGAAATATAAATCACTTGTTGTTTATGACAATCCCAAGTGACAGGTCCAAAACCAAGGATAAAAACATAACTTTCAGTAGATTTTTCGATCATCAGTGGGCCTAATATGAATCACTGAAACTAATCAACAAAGGAGTGTCCCTTTTTACGGGAAAATTCCCTATGGATATGGGTCAAAACCATAACATATCGTTTACCATTTAAAGATCAAACAACTTCCCAAGAAAGAAAATAGTATTATATAACTAACTTGATCAAATAACTAACTAATGATAATGGAGGAAGGAAGACTTACTTGGTTTCCTACCACTGATGAAGATCTCAAGGCTGAAATATTTCGTGCTCCTTCTAATTTTCTCCTTTGTCAACCTACAAAAATTTGAAATGAAAAACTACAAAGGATAGTAGTTAAATGATAACTAACTTTTATGAATTTGATAAAAAATAGAAATAATTGCAGCAAGTAGTATTCTATGTAAATCGATATTCAAACATAATGAACATATGAAAGAATACCATAATTTAGAAGGAAAGAGTATCTTTATTGACAGACAACAAATTTCGGGGTAGTTATCACCTACACCTACTATGGAATTGCTCCACGAAGGGACTCCAAGTCCCTCTACCCAGGCTACTGAATATATGATGAACCTATGACTCTAATGCTAAGACATAACCAAAGAATATCAAAGGAGACTTCTTGATTAGACATGGAAAGCAAGGCAAAGGCTGGAAATGAGAGTTTCCACATTTGAGGACATGAAACAATAGCAGGAATATAATGGCTTGTAGACAAAGCGGTTTATAGAGAGAATAACTTTGCTTCCAATATTATTACCTTCTTCTCAAGAATCATGTTCAATTTATACCATATCAAAGTGGTTAGAGTGGTTGTAGATGGTTGTGTACAAGTAAAAGAGAGTTAGGAAACTGACAAACCCATAACCCAATGCAAAATTGTGCAAAATTATATTTTTTTTGAGAAATAAATGACATGAATGTGAATTTCCTTATAGAAACATGTGTATGTGTGGCTTGCATAATTCTTAGGGTGCATACAAGTCAAAAAAAAATGTTTTTTGAAGAATCTAGAGAGGTATAGGGAATTGATGTCTGCAAGTAGGACACGGAAAATGACAAACCATTCATCAATACATATGTGGTGGCATTTAATGATATAATAGATCCCCCCTCATATGTGAGGTCATAAGAGAAACTGATGGTCAAAATACATTATAAATATTGGAGGTAAAGAAGCAGGAAAGTTGGGTAAAAGTCACCAAAAATCCAATCTAAGAACAAAACCTACAACAAAAAACAAGTAAGAATACTCTCTTCCTAAGGCATGAATACCCATGCTCAGGTGTGAGAAAAGAATGACCACCAAATCAAGTACACTTTGTATCCATAAATTATAGAGAGAGAGAGAGAGAGAGAGATCATAGCCATGAAAAAGATATACATTGGACCTATGTCTCATAATCAGTAAAGGATATCTAGAAAAAAGAGTTGAACAACTTATCCTTCACAAGTATTGATGTCATAAGTGGGAGTGGTACTATCCAACGTTACTCATGAAACAACATAAAATAGGTGATTCTAATATAGTCCCGAGGTCTTAAAATCAACCATTGATGGTACATTCTAAAGTATGCTAATAGATGTGTTGAATTCGAACAAAGTGAGACATCGTTTGATTACTGGTAATTGATGTATACCATTAACAAACGTGAGACAATCCATTGTAATGATAATGGGTGTCAACGTATCTAGTACATTCCAACAAGTATGAATTGTAGATTTTAACCTTGTACAATTATTTACTACAAAAAAAATTTCAATAAAAGAATAGAAAATATACAATGGAAAATACACACATTACACAGATATTTTTCCCCTAGAAACCCAAACCAGGAAAACCAACATATTCTATATTTATTCATTTCATACATTGTTTACAATACAATATACATATAGGATCTCATAGCATCCAAAACCCTACTCCAATAACCTGTATTATTCAACAACCCTAATTCTTTAACCGGAAATAGAAAACCATCGGGGAAAACCATGTGCCGAAAAACTACCAAGAAACGGACGCAAAAGACCACCAAATTTTTTTTCGGGGGTGCTCTGCTCCCCGGTTAATCCACTGTGCACCCAAAGAAACGTAGACACTATCTTTATCCATGCAAATAATATAACACATACCCAACATTATCCCACTTGTTGTTTTCTTTACATAGAGGGGGTTACAAGGTTACATAGTCAACAATCTAGGGAAACAATGCCCTTAAATACTCTACACTAAGATAATTTCTCATTTCTCATAGATTTCCTTAATGAATGTAAAAAATTATTCAAAGTGTCCACGTTCATCATCAACACCTTCTTTTCTTCAACTATATCTCTCAAAAAATGATATTGAACATCAATATGCTTTGTCTTTGAATGATAAGCTAGGTTCTTCGCCCGAAAAATTGTGTTATGATTGTCACAATTTATCCTTACATCATGTTGTACCAATGGGGTTACTTGAAAACAATCTTGGTAACCATACTGCTTCCTTGCTTGCATGAGTGGATTCCATGTATTCAACTTCTGTAGTTGAAAGTGCCACTACATACTATCTTTTTCTCATCCAACTAATTGCTCCTCCAAATAGGTTAAACACATACCCTCTTGTAGATATTCTATGATATAGATATCCAGTCCAGTTTGCATCCAAAAATCCAATGTATGTCCAACACTCTGTCCAAACCTGGTCTTCCTTGGTAGCACAATCCATAAGTAGTAGTGCCACACAAATAACTGAAAACTCTCTTTATTGTTGTCCAATATTCCTTCCCTGGATTTGACATATACCTGCTCAAAACTCCCACTGTATGTGAAATGTCCAGTCTAGTACATACCATTGCATATATCAAACTGCCAACTACACTTGCATATGGAACACAATACATTTCCTCCTCCTCTTCACATGTCTTGGGACACTGATCCACAAATAACTTTACACCTACAGGAATAGAGACCCCGACTGGTTTATATTCCTGCATATTAAATGATCCAGATGGATTTTGGTGGCCTCCCACCTATTCCAACTGGTTCATTTTGGCAGTTTTCCAGTTCGACGGTTTTTTCCTAGTTTTTGGGTCCCTGACTTCAAGGGTCGTTTTGAGGCCCTAAACATCGTTTTTAGGGATCACCACATACAAAAATTTTAGAAATTACCACAAGCAACATGTGTAGTCCTTGGATATACCTTTCCAACGGGATATCGTGCTCCTAAAACGGAGATCGTATGCAAAAGTTACAACCCCGGGAAGTTGATGTATTAACTTACCAAAACGGGGCCCACATGACTTTTGGTGCTTCGTCTCCTATGGTTAGATTTTTGGATGTCTAGGGTTTTTGACATTCCTATTTAGTGAAACCATCACATCTCTTCTCAGAGATAAGTCGCCACCATTCTAGCAATCTTGTTTTCCGCTGCATTTTACAGTTTCAGCTTATTTCCTTATTGAATAGAAACCAATTTTACTATATAACTAATATTTTGTGTTAAGCATATTTTGATAATAATCTGTATTCATTTTGTTCTACTCATAAATTCTGGATCAGTGGTATCAAAGCGGTCTTCTCCTTGTCGTTCTTAATGCATGTACCCAACGAGGTCAAGGTACAAAGGATTGGGTCTCGAGCCTGTTTCTCTTGAAGACAAAATCTCTCGCACACCCAAGAGACCTCTCATGGTGGGAGAAAAGAAAGACGACGGGATAGGAGATCCCTTCAAAATGTTGCTTGAGGAAGCCCTCATACAACAGAGGAATGAGATGATGGATAGTTTTGCGCAAATCCTTCAACGACTACCAACAAGCAATGCATCTTCCTCAGACGGAGGCGCTTCCCCCTTCAAGGTACAAATCAACTTCAATATCCCTATATTTTAAGTTTAGCTAAATGTAAATGTTGTAGACAAATGGTTGAATCGTCTAGAAGGGTATTTCTTTGTCCATAACTTTTCGAATAGATTTCCCTTGAGTCCCATTAAACCCTAACTTAAACAATACCGAAAGATCTCAAAATGGAAGCACTCTACTGAGTTTTTAAACCTAAACTATACATAATAAATAAAAACAGGTAGACCGGAACGAACTGCATAAATCCCTCCGTCCCATTAAATCCTAATTTAAACAATACCGTTATTTGTGAGAAAAGAACCGTGAGATAAAATACAGGTCGGTCCATCCGAAAAGTCACGCAATGAAGCACATCAAACCAAGCATCTTGCGTTTGCGTTTCCAAGACCTGTGACTCTTATAATGCAAAATAACTATAAACATCATCTCGAACAGAGACGTGGCTTGACATTTGAGCGAAAATAATTTCACGTAACCTGTGTATAGATAAGAATAAAGGGTATAAGAGATATTATATTGAGAAATTCCAGTGCTGTTACGTTGAGAAATTCGATCTGAACTCGGGAGGATTACAGCATTCCAGTGCAAAGACTCGTAGCAGGCGTGAGGTTCAGTCATAGTTTTATGTGATATAATAAAAAGTCAGAGTTTTATGTGATATAATAAAAAACCAAATAATTATTTAGGTCGAGAGTTCTTCAAGGTATCATTAGGTCAAGATTTCCTTCACGATTTCCTTCATTATATGAAGTTGTATGCATGTTCTGTTCGTTTAAACAAAGAGAACATACAACTGCACCTCATATGCAGTGGTATGATCTCAGTTATATGTTCTGCATATGAGGAAGGAAATCGTGGAGAGCGTCTCCATAATTCCCGATTCTTTGAGCTTATACCTTATGGCCTGCAACGTGTTGGAACCTTGTCCCACCATTTTATGTAACGTTGGCCTATGCATCCTTTGCTAAAGGCAGGAAGAGCCTAAAGCAAAACAAGTAATGCAGGGTGCTTGAGAAGGCAATGCAAGTTGCGAAGCGGTATAAGAGATGAGATGGAGAATGAATGAGAGCTTGACATTTTGGAATGACTGTAAGGAAGGTCGAGGAGTTTATATATAGCATTTTCCATTTTCCTACAGATCAATCAATCAGAAGAAAAATTATGAAACTAAAATGGATACCAAACAGAAAATGGCAATACCAACATGCATTTATCTAACTCAACACCGGCCATATTATACTAATTCAGTAATTTATATTAGTTAATAAAGAAATTGGATTTGCTAATTCAAACAGAGATCAGAAAGCTCGATGGGTGGGCTTGTTTTGCAGTGGAAATCATACAATACATATTTCTAGGAGTGTAACCTTCGTCGTTAAACGTGGAAAAAGGAACTTTAATCGTGCTAATCATTGGTAATCGCCTACAGTAATGACTAACGAGGATGCATTTTAAAATTCAAGGAACTTAATATATTAAATATCACTCTTTCATTTACAAGGAGGAACTTTATTTTAATGAAATCTATTGATGTAATAAATTGAGGCAATTGGTCTTGAATCAGCAAGGTGTACGGTGGTTCATGGTTTTGATCGTTAGTTTTCTAGGATCTATAGCATGAGCAGTTTCAAATACTAGAGCAAAAAAAACTTGGCGAATGAGTTTTCAAGACTTACGGCCCTGTGATAACACACTTAATAAAATTATTTATAGATTCAAAATGAGTTTTCAAGACTTACGACCCTGTGATAACACATTTAATAAAATGATTTATAGATTCAAAATAAGAAAATGCTATGCTTAGCTCATAAACTCAAAAATACACAAAAAAAAAAAATGTCAATGTACAAAATTGAGATAAACTTCGGTGCGCAATTACAGAATATAAATTATGATGAGATTTGGCTTCAACAACTTGTGTTGATTTTACAAACATAAAGCTTGTGCTCTCAAACTTCTTTGAATCCTCATTTGTTGTTGTTTTCTCCTTCACAAATATGTTCTCTCTACCTCTCTCTGTTGTGACGACTAACTAAAGACTCGGGCTTATAAAGATGAAACTAAGACTTCTCATAGAAGTAATATTGCCTCAACATTAAAGACAGCAATAAATTCGACTGACTCTTTACTACTTAACTAAACTCGAGAAAGATAAAGATCAAATTCATTAATTAACTATCCTACTTGTTTGCCAACTGACTAAACTGAGTTTGCGTAAATGTGTGTGACTTTGTATTTGCAGACTGACTGACAGTGTGACTACTGAAAATTCGGCAGAGACTTAAAGTTCAACGACTTGTAATTACTATTTCCAACACTCCCCCTTAATTATAAATAGGTGGGATTACAAAAATACATTAAAAATTGAATTGACATTTCATTGTCACTGATATGTTACTGCGCAGACTCTTAGACTACTATGAAAATGCTTAAATGCATCTCTGGCTAAATATTTTGTAAATATATCTCTGACTTGTTCTTTTGCCCTGCAAAATTCTAAACAGATTTCTTTGTTATTCACTAATTCTATGATAAAATGATACCTTGTATCAATTTGCTTAGTTTTATTGTGAAACACATGATTCTTCGACAACATGATGGTTGAATTGTTGTCACAAAATATTTTTGTTGGTTCATGTTGTTCCTGCGACGTACTTTGCTTCTACTGAAGAAAGAGTCACTATGGGATCATTCCTTGATGCACATAATACCATACCTATTCCAAAATGAAATGTGTACCTAGAGGTAATTTTCATGTTATCTATGTTGCCTCCATAATCACCGTGAGTGTATCCAATAAGTTTAAAATCTTCTAAAATAGAATACTTCATGTCAAAATATTTTGTTCCATTCACATATCTCAGAATTCTTTTTCCTTCCTTCCAATGTGATTCTTTTGGAGTTTCCATGAACCTTGAAATTAGGCTCACTCCATACATAATATCACGTCTTGTTGATGTTAAATACATAAGATTGCCTGTGAGTATTTTAAATAGTGTGGGATCCACCTTGGACCCTTTATCTTCTTTGCTTAACTTCAACCCTATTATGACAGGTGTCGGGGCTACTTTGAAATTTATCATGTTGAATCTTTTCAAGATTTCATGTGCATACTTAGATTGTGAGATAAATATACCAGCTTTGGACTGGTGAACTTCAATACCCAAAAAATATCTCATAAGCCCTAAATCAATCATTTCAAATTTAGCCTTCATGATTGAATTAAATTCTTCTATGCCAAAATCACCTCTAAAAATCAAATCATCCACATATAAGCAAACAATTAACATATTACCTTGCTTATTTTTTTTGATGTACAATGTGGGCTCACATTTACTTCTCTGAAATCCATTCTATGTGAGATAGGAATATATGCGACTGTACCAAGCTCTGGGAGTCTTATTTAATCCATACAGTGCTTTCTTCAACCTATATATTTTTTTTCTCTTGTCCTATGACCGCATAGCCTTGTGGTTGTTCCACATATACTTATTCTTCTAAGTGTCCATTCAAAAATGTTGACTTTACATCCATTTGGTAAACTGACCATTTTTTATGTGTGGCAATGTCTAACATAGTTCTGACTGTGTCCATGCACGGAACTAGTGCAAATGTTTCATTGAAAAAAATTCCAGATTTCTATGTAAAACCTCTTGCAACTAACATTTCCTTGTGCTTCTACATCTTTCTTGGTTTTATAAATCCACTTGACACTTATAACATCCTTGTCTTCAGGTACATCTACCAACTTCCATGTCCGATTGTTCTTTATGCATCTGATTTCTTCATCCATGGCTTGAGCCCATACATCATCTTTGATCGCTTCTTCAAAAGTTAATGGATCATATATTTGTGAAAACAGAAAAAAAACAAAGAATGAATTTGTTGTTTCCTCATTATAGATGTCACATGGACTTCTTGTATTCCTTGGTAAAAAACTTGCTAATGTTGGATCTGGAGATGTAGAACTACTCGTATTGTTTTCTAGTGTTTTTTGCGCTCTTGGTGTAGACTGTGCACCTGTTGATCTTACTGGAGTTGTTTGTGTTGGGGTTTTTGTCGCAGTTGAAGGAACTGCACACTAACTTGCACTTGGTATTTTAACCACGTTCGCTTCTTCTATTTCATCATGTTTAGTGATCTTGACTGACTTTGCTATGCTTCCATCCCATGCTTCATTTTCCACGAACTGAACATAGTGGTTGATTATGACCTTTCTTGCAACAAGGTCATACAACTTGTATTATTTTGTTTCTTCATAATAACCAACAAATATACATTTTTGTCCTTTTTTGTGTATCTTCTTTCTCATCTCATCTAGAATATGTGCATATGTGACATAACCAAAAACTTTTAAGTGTGCCACATTGTGCTTCATACCTGTCCAAGCCTTTTGAGGAACTCTATTCTTTACACCTTTTGTCAGACATATGTTCATGATGTATACTGCAGTTGCTACTGCCTTAGCCGAATACTCATTTGACAATTGTTTGGTTTCCAACATACTGAGCGTCATTTCCATGATGGTTTTGTTCTTTCTTTCTATGACACCATTCTGTTGTGGTGTATACCGCGCGGTAAATTGTTTGTAGATGCCATGAACTTTACAAAAGTTATGAAATTCTCTTGAAATGTATTCTCCTCGTCTATAAATCCTTAGACACTTGATGTAATAACCACTATGTTTCTCCGCAAGAGATTTAAACTGCTGAAAAAAAACCCAATGCATCATATTTATGCTTTAAGAAATAAATCCATGTCTTTCTTGAGAAATGATCAATGAATATTAGAAAATATGTACTGCCTCCTATGGATGGAGTTTGCATTGATCCAAAAATGTCTGATGCACTATTTCCAGTGGAGCTTTTGCTCTGTATGACTTGCCAACTAGACATGATTCTCTATGTTGCTTTCCAAATATGCATCCTTCACATATTCTTTCTAGTTTTTCTATCAATGAAAAACATTTCACCATATCCTTTGTGTATAGCAGCTTTAGAGCTCCAAAGTTCAAATGGCCAAATATGAAATGCCATAGCTAGGAATCATCATGCACTTCATATTGGAATGTTGCATGTATCTTTGCACCACTTTCTCGTTTCTTGATAATGCACGCAATATTTTCTTCATTGGAACTGCACGCACTTTCTGTTGTAAATGCACTGTCTAACTGTGCATCTTTTACTTTACCAAGAGCTAGAGATTTTTTTTCCTTCTTGGTTGGATTTAATGTCAATGGGAAAATTTCATTGCTTGTCATTTGAATTCTTGCAATAAGTTGATTGCTTGTATATCTTTCGATAATCACACAATGATTATATTCCATGTATATTATGTATCATTTCTATAAAATCTATCCTGTGCTCATCAAATTATGCTTCATACCAGAAACATAATACACAATAGGCATAACTTTTTGTTTTCCTTGTTTGGTTAAAATTTGTATACTGCCTTTTCCTAAGACAATGACTTGGATATATGTTCCAAGTGTAACCATGGTTTGGAGTGGCTTATCCAAACTAGAAAACAATTCTATGTTTCATATCATGTGATTACTACAACCTGAATCTAGATACCATATGTCACATGGACTTTCTTGAGAAACATTGCATTCAACTAGTGATATTATAGAAATTTCTTCAGTGTGTGCCATAAACATAGGACTGGAGGAACTATTTGCATTGTGAGACTGATCTTGACCTTTCTTGTTTTGATTATACTGTCTCTTCCTGCACTCATATGCATAATGTCCATACTTTTTAGAGTAATGGCATTGAATCTTTTATTTGTTAGTTCTATGACCACTTGGCTGACTGGTATTTGGGTTTTGACCTCTTCCACTAGTGTTTCCAAGACCACTATTGCGTCCACCTCTAACAAAGCTTCTTCCTTTGCCTCTATAGTTAGCTCTCCCCATTCCTCTTCCACAAATTATAGATGACTGCATGGAAAATGAATTATCTAATGCCATACTTGACCTATTCAATCTTTGTTCATGATTAATGAGGGAATCTTGTAGTTAATCTAGACTAAAATCACTCAATTCTTTGCTCTCTTCCAGAGTCACAACTAGGGTATCAAATTTAGGAGGAAGACTCCTAAGTACCTTCTCAACAAATTTTATGTCTTCTATGGTTTCACCATGAGAATTAATATGATTTATCAGTCCAATGACATGGGTATAAAAGGAATCTACTGAACCCGTATCTTTCATTGACAAAGTTTCAAAATCTCTTATAATAATTTGTAGTTTTGAAGTCTTGACTTTGTCCATACCTTAATAAGAAGTTTGTATTATGTTGCATGCATCCTTGTCTTTCTTTGTTGATGCAACTCTTGGGAGTATGCTTTCATGCATGGCTTGATGTATGAAAAACATCACCTTTCCATCCTTCTTCATTTGATCTTTCAATGCATCCTTCTCAGCTTGTGTGAGTGAATTATATGTTGTCTGATATGTTGGTTCCACATAGCCATTCTCGACTATCTCTCATACACATTGACCTCAGAACAGTGCCTTCATGGTCAAGGACCACAACTCATATTTTTTTCTTGTGAAAGTGGGAGGTTGCAGATTTGAAGTAGAAGCCATATTTTCACCTTACAATAGAGTTGTTTCTTTTGAACTTGTTCTAATAAAAACTATTTTTGATCAACCTTCTCTGATACTAGATCTAGGATCTACAGTGCGCACACTATTCCGCGCAACACAGTTTCAAATACTACGCACCCAAAAAAAATAAAAAATCGCAACAAAGTTCTCAAGACATACTGCTCAATGCACATACTACATGATTTATTATGCACTGTGATGACACACTTTATAAAATGATTTATAGATGCAAAATAACACATTTCTATGCTTATCACATAAACTGAGAAATACACAAAAAAAATTCAATGCAAAAAATACTTGATATTGAGATAAAATACGGTGCAACGTGTGATTATAGAATATAAACTATGATGAGCTTCGTCTCTAACAACTTGTGTTGATTTTACAGACACATATATTGTGCTCTCAGACTTCTTCAACTCCTTATTTGTTGTTGTTTTCTCCTTCACGACTATGTTCTCTCTACCTCTCTCTTTGTTGTGATGACTAACTAAAAACTCAGACTTATAAAGATGAAACTGAGACTTCTTGTAGAAGTAAGACTGACTCAGCACTAAAAAAGATAATAAATTCGACTAACTCTTCACTACTTAACTAGAATCGATAAAGATAAATATTGGCTTCATTAATTAACTCTCCGGCTTATCGATTGACTAAACCGAGTTTGCGTAAACGTGTGAATTTGTATTTGCAAACTGACTTATTGAAAAATTGGCGGAGACGTGAAGCTCATCGACTTGTAATTACTATTTCCAACAAGTTTGGACCCTATCGGTTCTTAGGTTAGATCATCCATATGCTTGAGAGTTGTATCGATTCCATTTGAACTCCATACATGTGTGTGATCTAGTGATTGCAATGTTGTGTAGCTAAAGCATAAATTAACTGGATTTAAATGGCACAAAATGCAACCTAGAGACAATAGCAATCGCACAAATTGAACACAACAATTTTATGTGGTAAAACTCTATACATGGAAACATCCATCGGACAATGATATTTGGTTATTTATCATTCAAGGGAGATATTACATCAGCCAAAACACGACTACACACACTCAACCTCTCTTAAGACAATTTTCCTCTACATGCTTACATAGATATATAGCAGTTCTCACTCAATTACATAAAACTGATTACAATTAATGTGTTCCTATCCCTATTCTAATTCTAGTTGATTTGATCCAACTAAATAAAAAATAATAGGGAAAATATGCCCAATATATAATACGTGTGTAAATTGGCTGGTATATCTCAACAATCTCCATCTTGACAACAATTTACCTAAACATCATTGTCCAATTTTGTTCATCACCTATGTTGCAAGCCAAGAGAAGCCACGACTTCTCTAATAACACTGGTTTCATGAACACATCTGTACGATTTGCTAGAATATGGATTTTCTCAGGGATCACTCCACCTCCAACATGTCTTCCAAAACAATGCTTTGAGACATATGTTAAGGTATATCTCCTTCTATCCAAAATACCTGCAAAATCTAAATTACAATTATCACAGATTAACTCATTGTAACCATTATAGGTGACATTTGTGCCTCTAAAACTTTGAAGCACCCATTTAACTGCTCCACCTGAATTTTCCATGTGTCTGACAACATCAACTGAATGTGAATTTTTTGGTATTAACCATTTCATCGTATCCAACAAACCTCCTACTTTAATGGCACATGGTATACAAGACATAACCTTTTCTTCTATATAAACATGACCTAAACTTGAAGAAAACTTATCGTGGAAAGCAACATGAATATTAATAGGTTTCACAATGTTCATGTTGAACTTCATCAATATCAATTTATGTAGTGCTAACCACATCTTACCATGTGTTTCGTCTATGTGTTCTTTTGTGCTCAAAATTTGTTTGGTTGCTCCTTGATCCTTCATCTAAAATGTCATGTCCAACTAAGCCTTTATCTCACTGATCTCAACCATGATTTGGCTTGCAACGAGCATATCATCAGTAAATAACATCAAGATAGTGAATGCATTATTAATATTATAGTCACACTTACCCCTTGAAAACATTTTTTCTCACCATGAAGTATTCAAACCTCTTGTACAGTTTCATGGGTACCATTAGGCCATATAATGAAGTCTCTAGCATGCAAACAAATCTACCGTTGCAATTTTTAACTAACCTTTCCGGTTGTTCCATACACACTATATTTTTATTAATGATGATCTTGTGGGTAGTAGGATCCCACACATTAGATCCATTTTCCCCATCATCATAACTAACAAAGATATAAAACAAGCAAAAAACCAGAAACAAAGATCATAAGTCTGAAAGAAACTTACATTTCTACAACTCTTTCTTGTTCATATGACCTTGTTGCTTATGCAATAAACAAGAAGATACATATGTCACCTCAGATGAGACTTCAGTACTACCTTCCATCTTATAAAGGTTATCAACCTTTGTTGCCTTTATCACTACTAAACTATCTTTCAACACTTTCAGTGCTCCACCTTGACCTGTATACTTATATCCACTAGAATCCAAAACTCCTAATGAAAAAAAATAAAAATTAAGCTCATGTACATATCTAACATCTGTTAATTCTCTAACAATACCATCAAACATCATGATTCTAATATTGTCAACCCCAATAGTTTTACAGGGAAAACCATTCCCCATAAACACTACACTCTCATCAACAAATTGGTAAGAAATGAACCAGCTTCTATGTGAGCACATGTGGTGGGAGGCACCAGAATCTAACTGTGATTCTTCCTCATATTGTAAGCTACTAGAAACAGATAAAACTTCATGAGACTACATGGATTTGTTGCAGCCAAATTTACTTCTTTTGTAGAGTTCTTCTTGAATTATTTTCTTTTCCAACAGTCTTTCTTGAGATTCCTTGTTTTTCCACACTACCAACATTTTACTCTACCCTTTATGCCCCTTGACTTAGATCGTGGAGAAATTCTTTGATTCTGCTCTTTTTTTTTGGGTCGACCTACCAACATCGCATCTGAAGTTGAGGTTTCTTGACTAGATTTTCTCCTCGTCTCCTCAGCCAACAAAGCTCCCACAACAAAGTCATAATCTAAAACATATGTTGAGCTAAAGCTAATAAAGGTGACTAGATTATCCCAAGACTGATGCAATGAGCACAATAGTGTAATAGCCTTATCTTCATCTTCGAATTTAATTTTCATACTAGTCAATTGAACTATAAGGGTATTAAAGGTATTTAAATGGTCAACAACTCTCGTACCTTCTTTCATTTGCAAATTGTATAATTGCTTCTTCAAGAAAATTATGCTCGTCAAGGACTTCGTCATATACAAACTTTCCAACTTGCTCCATAAGCCTATTGATGTATCATCTCCTATGATATTAAACAAAACTTCATTTTTCAGACATAGACAAATGCTACTAAGTGTTTTTGCATCCAGTTCTTCCCATTCCTAGTTGTCATGCTTGTCGGTTTCTTTGTCCTTGCCACCAATGCTTTATGCAACCCTTGTTGCACCAGCAGATCCCGCATCTTGAGCTTCCAGAGCTCAAAATTGTTTTTTCCACTGAAATTTTCCAATTCACACTTCGAACTCTGAACCTTCACCATTTGCAAAAATCACCCCAAATACCACAACTTATAAACTAAACTCTTTAAAACGAAGGAATAATCTTATATAGTTCAAAGTGGATCCTTAAATAATAAAGATTGAAGATTAAACCAAAAAAGGTTTCAAATCATAAAAAAATTAAATATATATATTTAAATAAATAAATAAATAAACTCACTTTTATATCCACCTTACATATATAAGGTCCACTTATTTAAGAACGACCCATTTATAAGATACCTCCACTCCTTAAATGATTCCACCCATTTATTTATGAGCGATTCTTTAAAATAATGCACCTGCCTTCATACCTTCTTTGCCATAAACTTTGAGTTATGTGCAATTTAAAAAATTACCAACCCGTCATCATACCTTGCAATCTTTGTGTTAATTGGAGGACTCTCCTCCACAAGTATGCACAGGGTGTCCAGACGCCCCTCTCCCCCCTCTCCCCATGCACAGAACGCGTTTTGGACGCTCCTATCTCTTTGTACAGGGCACGTCCCTCTCTGGGCGCTCCTCCAGCGAAAAGACAAGAACGAAGTGTGGGAGCCATGGACGCACCTACAACACTTACTAGGGAGCGTCTGGGTAAGAAAGGACGCCCCTTCTGCAAAGAATTCGTTTTTCAGTGCCTAGATCGGATTTCTCTACTCATATCCAGTAGGAATCTGTTTGGCTTGCTTGGTGCACGTGCTCTAATACCAATTGTTGTGTAGCTAAAGCATAAATTAACTGGATTTAAATGGCACAAAATACAAATAATCACACAAATTGAACAAGTGATAAAACCCTAAACAAGGAAATATCCACTGGACAATGATATATATTCAGTTATTTATCATTCAAAGAAGATATTACATTAGCCATACCAAGTTTATACACACTTAAGCTCTCTCAAAATATTTTGCCTCTACAGACATACATAGATATATAGAATTTCTTACTCATTTACATAAAACTGATTAAAATTAATGTGCTCATATCCCTAGTCTAATTCTGGCTGATTTGATCCAACTAAATACATAATAACAGAGGCAATAAAATCTGCCCAATATCTAATACTTGTGTAAATTGGTTGGCATATCTCAACATGTAATTGGGGGAGTTATATAAAGAATAGAATGCTTTGCTTCCATGAATGTTTCTCCACCTTGGGGTCCTCTCTCTTATTTGCTAGATGTTGGTTATATGTTTATGCAGATATTCTTGATGTTTAAGAGATCAATATTCTTAAAACTATTAGATTGAATTTGACACCTAATGTATGTTTATGTAATGCATTTTAAGAGAAAGTACTTTGCATCTTCCACTTTCTTAATAGTAGAAATATTACATAACAAAAGAACAAATCCTTGACGCCAATATAATGCTTGTCATAAAAAAAACATTTTGATGATATAATGTTAATATTTAATATTGCAAGTGTAACAATTTAATTTATTATTACAATTATATCAACTTAAAAGTTTATTTTGACTTCACTTTATATTAAAAATTAATAATTTTATGCCTGATTATTATGACAATAGATATTTTTCTCATCTTACAGTTGTAATTTACAATTGTGTTGTCATTTAAAAAAAAATCAATTCTTAATATAATATTAAAATTTAATATTTAGATTAAATTAATTTTTATTATATTTTAAAACAAAAATATAAATCTATATTATCTTTATTTTGAATTATCAAAAATAAGAAACTCTGAATACATTTACGGTACCCCTTTAAGAATATATATGTATATATAGCGACTTTAAGAGTATATACATAGATGTTTGTGGGGGCACTGGTGGATGTTACATATTGATTGGATGGGAGGGCGCAGACTCCTTCCCAGGCAAGCAAACATTACAAAATCGAACATTAAAATAACGGATAAAAATATTAACGATGCACGTGTGGATTCATTCTTGGGAATCATTGAGAAGAGGAAAAAAATTAAAATCAATCATTTCAAATGTAAATTCATTCGTGGGGAATCATTCATTAGAGGAAAAGAATTAAAAAAGCTTGTCGGAATGTCGAATCACGTGCATTGAGAAATGTAAAACTTAATTATTTCCCACTATCAGCGGCACTTGATTATAACATCGATATTATTTTGACCAGTTAATATTTACTGTAGAGTTAGGACTCGGGAAACTGTGGCCGTGGAAGATTTGACGGGTAAGTGCAATTTGTTTGTTTAATATGGTTAATTTGTTTTTAGTTCATGGAATATAGTGATTATTTTTTGTTAAATTGAGTTGATTTATCAATTTTATTGGCAATTTTTTTTTGTAAAGTTTGTTAAAGTTTTAGAGTTTTTAATTATTAAAATGATTTTTTTTAATATATATATATATTTAGATTTTTTATATTACAAAATTATGAATTTTTTATTGGCTAAAAAAGTTGATGGAACTAATAAATCCGGATTGGAGGTGACTATTATAAAAAGATAATTAATAAAAAAATACATAAAATTTTAAAAAATCATAAAAATGTCAAGTGTAGTTTTGCATTAATCATTCATTGACTAAGTACTCGGTGACTATTATAAAAAAATAATTAATAAAAAATACGTAAAAGTTTAAAAAATCATAAAAATGTCATGTGTAGCTTTGCATTAATAGTTCATTGACTAAGCACTGTTTCTCTTCTTCAAGAGAGTGAATGTCATTAAATTATATATAATTAACACAGATTTCAAGTTTTAAAATGAGTTTCTTATTTGTCTTAAAAAGAGTTTCTCAAAATTTAAAGATTTTTTCACTTTTGTATGGATCATGAACATATAAGTTTATGTAAAGCATTTGTAATCTTTTATAAAATACTAAAAGTTGTTTTCTTTAATAATAACTTAATTATTTTTTAAATTGTAAATCACCATGTAAATATTACAAATAAAATTATTAGTAAAATTTGTAATGTCAAATATAGTCATATTTTTTAAATACATTATTTAAAAAAAAACAAAAATACAATTTTGAGAATTTTAATACCTTAAAACAATCACTCATCATAAATGTGATTATTATGATGATAGGGTGTTATTCATCCATATTCATGACCAAAATAGACATTTTGTACTATAAACACCAACATAAAATAATAAAAATATTGTATAAATCTCTTTTAGGAAATTAATAATTTTTAATGTTGAAAACCTATCTCAATAAAATATTCACATTACCACTTAATGACAGTATAACAACAATACATAGCTTATCTTCCATTAAAAAATGTTTAAAATTTAGACATGTGTATAAAGAAAGAGAGATGGAATATGAATCTCCGTGAATTTAAATATATATTGGTGTTAGACATACAATAGCATTCAATAACTTACTCTTCATAGTTTTATTGAAAAAAAAATTGCATATAGATTTCTAAATTCTTATAGGTCAAATACCCATTTTTATCATTGATAAAGATTTAAAAATAGAAATAAATGTTAGAGTAGCATTCAAATTTATTTTAATTAAGTTCATCCATTGGTGTGGAGTGCCTTTCAACAATTTCAAATTTAAATTAATTTGTTGGTGTAGTGGTGATTCCAAATCTAAATTTAATTAGGTTTATGTGTTGCTTGGAGGTGGCTTGAATGGTTGAACAAACTTCAAATTTAAAACTATTGACACAATCGAAATTGACCTTTTGGTGAAACTTAAAATAACATTAAACATGAAACTTAAAATGACATTAAACACAAAGAGTGAATATAGTTAAACACTAAATAGTTTAAAAACTTTTATTGTATTTATCAATTAACTAAATAAAATGTAAACATAATCCTAAGGCAGGCACTAGCTGCTTTGTAGCTATTGCCCTTGTTTTTTTATAATCATCATTTTTCCTTATAACTATTGGTATTGAAGTTATCAACATCCTCAAATTTAACAGAGTATTTAGTTTTGAAATTCATACCCTGAGACTAATGATAAGATGGATTTTTCTTGAAATGTTCAAAACTCTCATGTGTTGGTTTTGAGAATTTCAGCCAAATACCATGAATATAGAGAGAAATTTTTACCATGGCTATCCCACCATCTTCATGTTGATGTTTGGACAACATCGGGAAGACATTCACTTAGAATAATAATTAATAATATAATTATTGATTATTAAATATCATATATAATAAGTAAATGATAATAATAATAGTTATTGATTATTCAAGGGACGCATATCATGGATGGTCACCATATGTTCCCTATATATGGACCACTCTTCATTGTAATAATATATCGATCATATCTCATATGAAGAAAAACTAACATGGTATCATAGCATGACTTAGCTCGACTCCCTCACGAGAGATGGTCACCATATGTTCCCTATATATGGAACACTCTTCATTGTAATAATATATCGATCATATCTCATATGAAGAAAAACCAACATGGTATCAGAGTAGGACTCAGCTCGACTCCCTCACGGGAGAGCTTAGGTAAATGGAAGAGAAATGGAAACTTAGTGTAGATGGTGCATCAATTCCATGTAAAGCCTCTGAAAAAAATAGAACCGTCGGCTGATGTGAGGAGCCGCTTGTTTTATAAAGGGTACTCCATATCAATTTGGTTTCATCTGGTCAGCCCTCACAATTCCCCTTTTGTTGTTGGTTGGCTTCTCCAAAGAGAATACAATCTTTTATCACTCTGGGTGTTTTTCAGATCCACTAGATGATCCGTAGACATCCTTGAAAAAATCCCAGAAAGGGATTTATAGAGTGAATAAGATGAAAACGTCTTCGAGAATTTCACGGTGACCGAGGATGTTGTGTGAAGTCTACATTATGCAATCCCAGACTATTGTTGATAAAGACTCGATGCACGCAAGTCCCGCCATTAGTGAAATATTGGTTAAATGAGTGCAGGTTTTGGTGATGATGCCTCTGGATCTCGATGGAGATAACAAGAGTACGTGATATGGTCTAGTGCCTGCGTCCAAGTGATTGGTAAAAGAATCCAATAAGATACTCTTGAGAGATCGTTGGAAGTTGAGAATACTTATAATTGTTTGTACCCATGTGGAGTGGAATATTTGATTGTTTGCACCCCATTCTATCATATTGATTATGTGTGAGGTCGAGTTTCCTTTCATAATCAAGGTACCATTGGAGAAAAGGTCGTGTATATAGTGTCAATGTAAATGTTTGGCGTCCACAGTGGGACGACCACCAAGCGAGGAGGCTATTGTCACGATCTAGTGAGGATATTGATATGCACCTATGTGCAGTTCAGGCTGCAAAGGAATTATATTTAGTCGTCAACGCTAATGTCGTACGTGAGTCTTGGGTTCAGAGACATTTTAGAATTGACATGTCTAGCACCATGGTCAAAAGGATTTGAAGCATTAGCAGAATCTTCAAGCCTGTGAAATCGCTCTTTTAAGAGGCATAGGATTACAATGTCTTCTTCTTAGAGAGAAATGATATCAAATGGCAACTGCAGCAATGCCAATGAGTGTAAAGCGATGCCTTTACAGTTGATCGAACAATCAACATAACATGTGGAAGGATAAGGCACAAGCTTATGGAGATTTGTATGCAGTCTACCATTTGTGAAGAAATTTTTGAAACATTAATTACTCCTACTCCCGCTCATTAAATGAGGACAAGGCTTGAATCCATTAAGGGAGGGCCCAAGAAAATGAGAGATAGTTTGTGTTTTGTGAATAGTTTTGTAAAGTGGACTTCATCTTGGCGTGCCTCAGATGGTCAGTTGAAGGAACCAAGACATTGGTTTCATGAGGAAAACTCAATGTGTGTTGTGAGAGATTGGTTCCATAAGGGAACCTCGATATGTCTTAGACATTGGTTTCATGAGGGAACCTCGATATGTCAAGTATGGTCCAAGATGATTCATGATCAACATTTACCTATGTTTTTGTGGGTAGAGGAATTCATGACTGTAGTGTATGTTCATAATAGAATTCATAAGAATTTGAGGAACATGACTCCTGAGGAGGCCTTCACTAAAGTGAAGCCTAAGGTTGGAAACTTCATAATATTTGGGTGTCCAGTATACATTCATGTACCCAAGGAGAAAAGGACCAAGGTAGACCTTCAGGTAGAAAGGGTACATTTGTGGCGTACGGTGAGTCTTCGAAGGCATACCAGAGCTACATCCCTGGTCAGAGACTGATGTGAGCAGAGATGTTACCTTTGAGAAGGAGGTAGCCTTAAGGAGATATAGAGTATCTCACATGGAAATTGATAGTAAGAGACAAGAAGAGATGGTTCCTTCTCTCCCTCACCCTCTAGCAGTTCAGAGGGAGACAGTTGATCCTATTGATCAAATTGATCTCGTTGATCTTGTAACTCTAGTTCATGTTCCCATAGATATTGCAGTAGGTCAGAAGAGACATGCATGGGCTCGTCAGACTCTGCAGGAGGCAGAAGGACATGAAAATCCTCATGGTACCTTTCGAGAGAGCAAGAGACCTCATAGATATTTGTGCTATGCCGCATCTATGAGCCACATCACTTATTATGATCCTTCATGTTATGAGGAGGCATCTAGTCAACCAGTATGGAGAGATGCCATGATGGAGGAGTATCAGTCCATCATGAAGAATGATGTGTGGGATATTGTTCTGAGACATGAAGGGAAGTCTGTAGTGACTTCCAAATGGATCTATAAGATCAAACATATAGCTGATAGAAGCATCAAGAAGAACAAAGAAATATTTGTTGTTAGAGGATTCTATTAGGCGGAGGGAATATATTATGAGGAGAAATTTGCTCCTGTTGCTCGATACACTTCTATCCAGACAATTATTGCCCTCGCAGCATCCATGGAGACTACATCATATGGATGTGAAGACAACCTTTCTCAATGGAGAGATTGAGGAAGAAATATACATCGTGCAGCTAGATGGTTTCTCCATACATGAGAAGGAGTCTCAGGTGTGTAGGTTAAAGAAGGCCCTGTATGGACTCAAGCAGGCACCTCGAGCTTGGTATGCGAGGATTGATGGACACCTGATGAGTTTGGGCTTCAACAAAAGTGTTGTTTATCCCAACTTGTACTACAAGACTATTAACGGTGAGGCCCTGATTATGGTCCTCTACATTGATGATTTATTCCTCACCGGTATAGAGCCTTATTATTGAATGCAAGTATGCGTTGGCCTCTGAGTTCAAGATGAAGGACCTTGGTATGATGCACTACTTCTTGAGACTAGAGGTGTGGCAAATAATTGATGAGATCTTCCTAAGTCAGGGGAAGTACACAATTGAGATATTGAAAAAGTTCGAGATGTTGAACTATAAACCCATGGCTACACCAGTGGTGACGAATCCGAAGAAACTAAGTGTGTCTTCTTCTGATTCCAACGAAATTGATCCGACGCTGTACAAACAACTGATTGGATCATTGATGTATCTGATTAACACTAGACCAGATATTTGTTATGCAGTTGGTGCACTTAGCCATTTTAAGACTCAGTTGAGATAGACACACTAGATTGTTGCGAAGCATGTGTTGAGATACCTACAAGGCACAATTGGAAATGGTCTAAGATATACTTCTAGTATTGATATAATATGGTAGGAATATATTGACTCTAATTGGGAAGGGAACACAGTGGACAGAAAGAGCACCTTCCGGTGTTGCTTCACTTTGGGATCTTCCATGGTTTCCTAGTGTAGCAGGAAACAAACTTATGTGGCTTTGAGCACAACAGAAGAAGAGTACATTGCATTAAGTATGATAGTCCGTGAAGCAGTGTGGATTCGCAAGCTCCTTGCATATTTATCTGAACATGTGTTGGATTCCACCATTATTCATTATGGTAACCAAAGTTGTGTGAAGATCTTTGATAATCCAGTGTTTCATGACAAATCGAACCGCATTGAGATCAAGTACCATTACATCCGAGACATGGTGCATAGGAAGGAAGTATTGGTGCAGTACCTTCCTAGAGATGAGCAGGTTGTTGATGTTCTTACCAAACTAGGATGAAGTTCAAGTACTTATGTGACAAACTTGGCGTGGCAGAGAATGCCTCCCTCCTGAGAGGGAATGTTGATGTTTGCATCTTCCTGATACATTCTCTAGATCGTACTCCTTTGTGATTGAGTTGAGTTGATCTGTGATGACACTTATCCGAGAAGGGATAAGTGGGGCACTTATCCGAGAAGGGATAACTATGTTTGGGTTTATAGCCCAACGTCCCATGTGGAGAGCACATGAGGAAATGTTAAGGGAGTTGATCCTTGACGTCATACACTATGGGAGTTGAACCTAGTATTTCTAGAGGGTGTAGCCTCTAGAAGTCCACATGGAGTGTCGTGTATGACAAACTTTCTCCATATCGTACTCCTCTGTGAATTGAGTTGAGTTGATCTATGAGGACACTTATTCGAGAAGGGATAAGTGGAACACTTATTCAAGAAGGGATAAGTGCATTTGGGCTTATAGCCCATCATCCCATGTGGAGAGAACATGAGGACATGTCAAGGGAGTTTACCCTTGACATCTCACACTATGGGGAGTTGATACTAAGTGTGCCTAGAGGGAGTAGCCTCTAGAAGTCCACATGGGAGTGCCATGTCTTACAAACATTTTTCTACTATGGTGGTTGTGTACCCTTGGCAGAGATTGTGTGTCTCTGGACAATAGTTGTGTTACCTCCCTAGCTAAGAGGGAGTGTTGATGTTTCAACATTGGGTATAACTTCTCCTAGATTGGGCTGCAGACCAAGGGAGATAAGATATTTATCATAAAGGTGCACTTGTGGTAAATGGGCCCAGACGTAGTCCTTCCTTGATCATGACAAGGAATAATATGGAATCGAGGTTCTTAAAGTGATTTCCATGTGTCAGTTAGCATCAGGTCGAAATTCACTCATAGGTGTGTACCTGTGGTGAAAGATCCTGGTGTGGTCTTTGTCCTAGTCATGGTGATTTGACAAGGAATGATAAAGACTCAAGATGCTATATGATATTACATGTGGACCCAAAGTGAGCCTAATCTTAGAGAGATTTAATTGGCTCAGAGGGAGAGCTGCAGAAGGATTTTCTCCTTAGTTCAGGTGGGAGAGAGATGTCTCCCAAGACTGACAGACAAGTGTCATGAGTCTAGGGTGAAGTTTGTATACTTCAAAGACAAGCTTGGCATGTTGTAGAATGTCTCCCTCGTTGAGAGGGAGTGTTGATGTTTGGACAACATTGGGAAGACATTCTCTTAGAATAATAATTAATAATATAATTATTGATTATTAAATATTATATATAATAAGTAAATGATAATAATAAATAGTTATTGATTATTCAAGGGACGCATAATTTCATGGATGGTCACCATATGTTCCCTATATATGGAATACTTTTCATTGTAATAATATATCAATCATATCTCATATGAAGAAAAACCAACACTTCAGTAGCACAAGATTGGATTCACATAAAGAATCGAGTGTATTCAGGAAGAAAAAACATTAATCCGTTGAAATCATGAATAGACAAGTGGGAAGTGTGAATCTCTTACTAGATGAATATAATGTGCTAAATATAGGTGTTTTTGAATTTTAAATATAAGTATATTATAAATTTGTCAAATCAAGAAATTTGGTGCATTGAAATGAAATTTGTTGAATACTGTATACTCTAGCATATATACATTATTGTATGTATATAGGTTATACATTCGACGATATATACACTCATGTATATCCAACATTATACATCATTGGGAAGTGAAAATGACATAATTCAACACAACACAAACTGTACAACGAGCACTTAAAAATGGAGTTATTGTAAATTGTTATGTGTGTGACGCTTACCCTCAGTGGTCGCTCAAAAACTACTATTTCCATACAGTGTGGATGGATTGTTAGATGCAAAATTGAGAGCTAAGAAGCTTACTTATTTTCCACTTTTATTTCCATAATGTCCAACTAATATTTTTACATCAATTTTGTTAATTGCCAGCTAGGACAATTATTATTCGCTGCTATTAGGTAATGAGCGTTGAATTATCATTGTTATTCAAGGAGAATAATGCTATTTGAAAGATTCATTGGTAGGGATGACTTTGTCAGATGACCTTTTCCTAGAGGTCATGGATTGCTCTTAACAGTTTTTT
>SNQJ01S0049724.1:72548-84027 GCA_010110895.2 Picea sitchensis
AGAGAGAGAGAGAGAGAGAGAGAGAGAGAGAGAGAGAGAGTTTCATATTTCAATTCATGGATGAAATTTGAGATAAATTGACTATCACAGTTAAAAATTCTTCATAAACTTCATTTTTTTGTTAAAAGTGTCAAAAATAGGTAATACCCTAATCTAAACATACAAGTTGTTCTATTTGCAAATTCCAACCCTCTTTTAAGTTATCCATAAATTTTTATCCAAAATTTATAATTTAATATAAAAATTCACTTCTTAGCTAAAACATTTCCCTAATACATTGAGGAACTCATGGCCTTGTATTCCCACAGGTGTAGGAAATTAAATCTTATTTCTGCTACAAGTCTGAAGTATACTTGTTCCAAATCTGAATGTCTAGGCCCAATATTCCTCTTCAACAGAGTTAGATTTTTGATGTCTCTGTCTTTGCCCCAATTCGCTAGCTCTCAAAGGATAATGCTTCTTCTCGTAGAACCTATACCATAACTGCAGGTTTAAACACATCCGCTAGCTCCTTTGTTCCTTTGGAGCTAAGGCAATACGACCTCAACTGCAACTAGGATCTTGTAGCACTTAAATCCATAGAAGCTAACCTTCAAGTGACCTCGGGTTGTGACCGCGCACTTAATACTATTGGGCCTTAATTCGGCCTTTGTCTCCGTTGTTGATCATCACCGAATGGATGATCCAGATTGCATCTCCAAGCGGATGGATGAATCTAACATATCAATTCACTCGACAGAATATTCCTCAATCCTTTCGTCGATACCCTTTCAATCATCGTATCGTGACCAACCCCGAAACAACTATGTCGAGGAATTGGATCTCATCCCTACACGGTACCGATGGACGGTCTAGATTAATCCCTCTTTCCTTTGTATCAGGCTCCTTGTGTCAGACTCTTTCCAGCTACGATACTCTGAAATTGTTGCTCCGACAATCTTTCTCTCCCCACTCGGACTCCAAACGTCTAGAGTGTCTCCATCGTCGATTTGTCTAGATCTATAGTTATGCTTATTACTTTGCATCAAGTCTTCGCCGGTTAATTTGCACATATCTTCCCACGTTTCACCTTCATACTTATGGATCCATCTGCCACATGTCACCTACTCGTTCATCCACATCACAACCACATGTCCTCCTCTCATTCATTGATGCCACTTTCGGGCTCCGTGAGTTGCCACATATCACTCTCGTGACCTGCCATGTGTGTTTTCCTGAGTCATCAATCTATTCAACTATGAATAGATATCCATCGTTTATCGGTGTCGCTCTTTCAGACCTTCTCTTGTTGTTGGACCTTGATGGGTCTACTCCAACATCCGATAGAAATCTGCCATGCATCACTCTCTCAGCATTGATCAAGATCACTCTGAATGCATCTAGTCACCCTTCTTCGTCCTCCAACATGCAACCACTCTGAATGTTTCTCCCAATAGAAGACAACCACGCGTATTCTCTAGATCTACCATCTAGATCACTGGAACAAATCTCGACCATCCATCACTCTTCCTCTGTCACGATATTCTTCCAATTATCACTTTGAATTTGTTATCCCGAAGCTCCTTTGACACTACTTCGATTCTTGATTGTCCGAGATTTCGTCGATCTTTGTGCCTCTTTGAATAATCACCACAGTTGATTGGATCTCCTTCTATCGAAGTACTTTCAGTTACACTACTCTGATACACCAATTTTGAAAGGCTTTTAAACTCTTCACTTCAAACTTCCACAGAGAGGGTTGGTTATGGCCGTTGATCTAAAGTAACTTCTATCCAAGATCTAATCTCGTCCATCTATCCTTTCCTCAATACTTAACCAAACTCACTCTACTATTGATAGTCATGATTAACCATTGTCCTTGATCGGATGGTGACTGTTTCTCTTCACTTATAAAATGGTTTCTTCATTGTTCTTAGCATCATCTACGCATAGAGTTTGATTGTAAATTTTTTCTCCTCAATATTGCTACAATCTCAACAAATCTTAACCACATTTGGGCATCAATCCCTTCGATGATTGATGCTCGATCTCGATTAACTCTTTTTATGTGAAAGTTTACTTCTAGGGTTCCATCTGAACCTGCACACATGTTCCTTACAGAGATTTAATACACGCAATAATACACATAGATTCACACACATTACAAGAGGTCCTCAATTAATCAATTCCACATAATGCTCTAAATAGAGTGATTCTCATTACTTTTTTTTCCAATAGAAAATTCACTCAAAATTATATTAGATTATAAAAAATTTTACATCTTCAAAGGATCCTTGATCAAAGTCTGATACTTGACGGTCCATAAGGATACACTCTATCATAATTACAGTCCACTAAGTAGGAAGAAACCATCCAATAAGGATCCACTAACATTACACAGTGCATATGCATATAATATTATGAAGTTCATACTTCAAAATATAAAAAATACTTACAAAAACAAACACCAGCCAATAACTCTGACCAAACTCAAAACTAAAGAGGACTTAAAATAGATCAATATGAATTGCAGGGCCCTCTATCCCTCCTTCACAAGTAAAATTTGATAGTCTTCCTTTTGGTTCGAATAGGGCATGCTTTGATAAAATATCTTCCTCCTTATTGAATTCCTTGTAGATATGATGATAGCAAATACCTTGAAATGTTGTAGACATCTCCAATGTTCTACGCTTCCATCTTTCAATGGCGGTGGATTGAAGATTTCATTTATGGTATAGCCAGTCAATAACCACCTTGGAGTCCCCCATAATTTGAATGTTTTGAATATTCAAGTAATTTGCTAATGTGAGTGTGGCCCAAGATCCCAAAAGCTCATCTTTTGTATTAGTACCTTCCCCGCAATTGACAAACCACCTGTAAACAGTTGAATCTGGGAATTTTATGACACCCCCGGCTCCACAATTTAAACCACCTACTATAGCTGCCCCATCAAAACAAGCAATAGGTAATTCATCAATCTGAGTTATCGGCCTTTGTCTTATGTTCAATGATTTTTGTGAATGAGGATTTTTGGTGTGTGAGCCAAGTATCCTGAATACTACAACCTAGGATGACATAAATTTTTCATCAAAGATTGCTTTGTTCCTTTCAATCCATATATTCCAACATGTAATTACTGCCACCCTATTTGAAACAGAATAGTTTATAGTCCAAGAGTCTAAGAAATCTATAAGAGATGTTCCCGCCCATGCACTTTTAAAATGAAGCCTATGAGAAATTCTGGACCAAACAGTTTTGGAAAAGGTGCAATGTATAAAGAGATGGTTTATGTCTTCATTGTTATGTTTACAGAGTATGCAAATCCCCAGGCCCTCCCAACCTTTTTTATTTAATACCTCCCAGGTAAGGATCCTGTTGTACACGGTCAACCATAATTTTTTTTTTATCTTCAGTTGTAAATTCCATTTCCATAAGCTAACTCTCCATCCACGCCAAATCGGGAAATTCTGAGTGGATATAAGGGATGCATAAATGTTTCTAATAGTGATATTTCCATATGAATCGCCTCCATTCCATAGCAGTGTTTCATCGGTGTCATGGAGCAAGATCCCAACCCCATTAAGCTATGATATATAATTATCCCACTATGTAGCATGATCCTCGATTAATACCAATTTCAAACAACTCATCCATACTTCTGAATGTGTAATTGGATCTCGGCCTTCAGTGGCTTGTGCTAGCACAGTAATTATTTTTTGATTTAAAATAGATAGAATCTTTGCAAGGAGGAAGAATTTATCAGTGATTCCTAGGATTCGGTCTCTTCCAATGGAAATGAGATGTCCAAATCCTGGCTGCCAAGCCAACCAATGAGTGATAACATGAACAGAACGTGTAAGGCTCGTCCATATCCTGGAAGAAGAATAGATTTATTGTGAAGCCAGCCTAAGCCAGTTTATCACTGTTATGTTTGAAAAGTACTTGTCCATTACTACTTTATGCCAGATATCGCCCTGCGGTAAGACCCTCCAAAGGGTGTTTACAGTCAATGTCGTATTGAAGTGCACAAGGTTCCAAAAACCCCAACCTCCATTCTTCTTTGGTCTAGATAAAGTCTCCCATATGCAAAGATGATATTGTTGTGAATCCTTATGTTCATTCCATAGAAAGTGAAACATCAATTTTCTAATCGTGCTTAATATAGATCATGGGATTGCCTTCATAGACATCCAATAAACAGGTTGGCCTTCCAACAATGTTTTGACTAGAATGTATCTACCTCCCATAGAAAGCCACATGTTACACCATAAACCAATTTTCTTAGTTAATTTGGCCACAAGCCAATCCCAATCATTTGCCTTATGAGTCCTTGTCTTTAGAAAGTAACCCAAATATTTGAAACCAATCGAAAGATCATTGAAAGTATAAGGAATACTTGTTTTGAAAGGGGTCAATTCAAACTCTGTGAGCCCTTCAAAATGGACAGTTGTCTTTGTTTGATTAACTGAAAGACCAGAGGATTTACAGAATCATCTGATAATTTTGTCAATTTCTTCCCATTCATTTAAACTTTCCTTTGTCATAATGAGTACGTCATCCATGAACAATAGATGAAGAATATTTAATAATATGGACACTTTTATACCTGAAATCTTGCCTTCACCAATGCTAGATTTTAGTAATAAACTGAGGCCTTCCATCACCATTATAAAAAGCAATGGTTTTAATGGAAAACCTTGGCATAATCCTCTACCGCTTCTGAAGAAGTCGGTGGCCTCACCGTTTAGCAATACTGCAAAGGAGGAGGATTGACACATGACATGATCCATTTTGTCATATGAATTCCAAAACCCACCTTTAGAAGGATCAATATTAAATGTACCCAGTCAATACAATCATATGTTTTCCTTAAATCTAGTTTTAGGACAAGCGATTTAAATTTTTTTATTTTTGTTGCTATGGAGGCTCTTATGAGCTGTGTCGATAGCGTCTTGAATCCTCCTTCCTTTCAAAAATCCCAGTTGTTCTTCAGAGAGTGATCTGGAAAGAAATGGTTTAATCTGGTTGGCGATGATTTTTGAAATCACCTTGTAAGATAGATTGCACAAAGATATCGAACGGAAGTCGTCAAAGGTAGTCGGTTTGTTTTCCTTCGGGATCAAGGTCAGAAAGGTTGAATTTAATCTTCCAATGATAGTGCCTAACTTTCTTGACTCATCCACCATCTCTAGGATATCCTCCCCTACTAAATCAAAGAAGAAAGTAAAAACTCAGTTGTCCATCCATCCAACCCTGGACTCTTATCCTTTTTAAAATGAAATAGAACATCTTTTAGCTCCTCCAAAGTAATAGGATTGTACATCAAGCAAGACTCGTCATCATTTAAAATCTATGGAAAGAGTTCATTAATCTTTATTTGTTCAATAGTGTTCGATGTGAGTGGGTCCTTATAGAAATTCTTGAAATGTAGACTCATTGCTTCCTTTAAGGCTCCCTGTTCAGTAATCTTTAATCATGTGCTATCAGTGATCTCCCATATATGTTTCCGGGCTCTATTGTGGACAACAAATTTGTGAAAAAACTTAGTACTGTTATCCCCGCTAGCCATCCAAATTGCTCTGCTGCGTAGTCTCCATTGATCTTCAACCCCTTTTAATATACCGTTTCTTTCTAATTCCATCTGTCGAAGGGATAAATCCATGGCATGATTTGTAGGATCACCTGCCAAAAGTATAATCAAATCCTTTATGTCTAATTTGAGAGTCAACAACTTTGTTTTGTTTCTAGCTAATTTCTCTTTATACCAAAGCTTTGTTTCAGATTTTAGAACTTTTAATTTCCATACAATCCTGTGTTGTTTTCCACCTTCTGAAAGGAACACTGGGTCTTTCCAAATCTTATAGACTAAGTCCACAAAATCTTGATCCTTCAGCCACCGAGCATTAAGTTTGAAAGGATAGGCTTTATAGAGAGGAGGTAAATCCAGTTGTAATATAATTAGCGCATGATTAGAGATAAAAGGAAGTTCTACCCAGGACCTATAAAGGTCAACAACAGATAATAAATCTTCAGAAACAAGCACTCTGTCTAATCTCCTTGCAATCTCCTCCTGACCACAACGCCCGTTCCTCCAGGAAGGAACCAACTTCGTCGGCTTGATGTCAATCAAATTTTTGGATGAAAATAACTCTGTAATAATCATTTGTATTCCCAGACCCGGACATTCCTCCGAAGACCTCGTCTGAAGATAAAACAACATTTAGGTCCCCAACAATGATTAAATTCTTTATAGATAAGATTCCACTATCTTCCATTGAATTCCAGAATTGTTTATGATCCGTGCATGGGCCATAAATATTAAGCAGTGCTAACTCGTGGTTGTTTAAATTACACCTGCCTATTAACATAATACCACCAATAGTAAGATAAGGAACCAACTCATATAAATTTGGATCCCAAGAGACTAACAGTCCCCCTGAAGTACCCATAGAATTAACTACACTCGAAACCTTGGAAGGACATAAGAGGTGCATGAAATTCCTTGCTTTTTGTGCATTTACCAAGGCTTCTTAAAAAAAAACAATTTCAGGACGAGAATTATCCAAGAGTCACTAAACTGAGGGCACTTTGAGGGTGCCTCCAACCCCTCTTAAATTTAGGGAAAGTAATAACATTATTTATCCCTTGCCAAGGCTTTCATCGCTCTAAGAGCCCCACTATCAGTGGAGGATGGAACTGAATCATCAGTCTGAGGAAATTTTTGTGCCAACTCTTTTCATGTACTACGAGTCTTTATAGGGGATAGTTCTATGCCAAGACCCCTAGACCAAGAAAATTCTTTCCCCGACTCCCCTGGCTGAATCTTTGATGAAGTTGCCTCCAAGTTTTCCGTAGAGATATGAACAACCTTCCCCAAATATGTAGGTAGTTTGATCGAAGCATTTTTATCCTGGATGAAAGGAATTAGTGAGTCAAGTACAACATTGATTGAGGAGTCGTCCTCTTCAGATTCTTGAACCCAAGATCTATCACAGTGTCTAACAAAGTAGGTGGGGAAAGGGAAGGTACTGATCCTGGGTCCCATGGGCTAAACAACTGTGGTTGAGACTGCCGAGGTGAGACTGTAGGTGTAAGAGATGGTAGGATAGGAGAAACAGACAACAAATGTCCATACCTCATGGAAGGGGATGTATCTCCATCAACAGGTAAAGCCGAAGTCACCACAGCAGGAAAGGTTTTTTCAAATCCCCCCATGACAAGGCCTTTATCTAAAGAGGTAGAAACTTGCAACCAACGAGAATTTTCCAATGCATCCCTTTCCCAGAGAGATAAAGACGAAAAAAAAGTAGGACAAAAGTTTTTTAATTTACCTGTAAGTGAAGTCACCTCTTCAGTCTGAGAACTTGGCTTGGGACGATAGTGAATAGGTTCGCAACTGAAGGACTCCTCTTCAAAAACATAGTCGAGGGGATCCTCTTGTAGGAAAGTGTCTTCCAACTTCTCTTCGGGCACCTTCCCTATGCAGCCATGATGTAAATGGCCAGTGTCGCGACACCAACTGCACCGAAAGGGAATACCCATGTAGTCCAGCCGTTGTGTGATATGACAACCACACCATTCAATATCAAGTGCCTTCGGAAGTCCTCCATGGATATCGACTTCCACTAAGATCCTTCCCACTTTCCTCACAAAAAATTCCAAAGTTGTAAGATCCAGAGTGATGAACCGCCCCAGAGCATCTCCAATCACCCTCAATGCTCCTTCGTTCCACAGGTGCAAAGTCAAACCTGGAAATAGGATCCATAAATGTTGAAGTTAGAAATGTTTAGTCTGCGGGTCGAAGGCCACCCGCCATAGTTTCAGCACAAGGTTGCTACCCCCAATAACCCATAATTTTTTCAACAGTAGTGCAACATCTTTTGGAGTTTTGCATATAAAGCCCATCCAACCTTTTGCAAGGAAAAACATCTCAAGTGCATAACCGAGTATGGGAACCTAGATTTTTGCAATCCATTCCAGAACCAGACTATTAGCTAGATAGGAGTATGATAATCTACCCACCAAGAACAAAGGGCCAACCTGCAAGTTTCTTCAAGGCCCACGTCCGAACCCAACACCATCCTCCTAATCCTCTTGTTTTCCTTCCACACCCGCCTCCGGACACCAGTCTGGTTAGTAGGTATAGAGGTATTCCTAAGTCTATCCAGGAGACCACCACCTTTAATACCCATCTTAGTAGCAGAAATAGACTTTGGCTCACACAGAGGGAGTTTTGTGCCCGCATCAACAAAAGAAACAAAGTAAAGATTATGGCTTGAAACCGACGCTTGTTTCGAAGTAAAACCAGGCGAAAAGTTTTGTAAATGATAGTAAATGCCTGTAGTATGGTACAGTTTACGTGATGCGTGGTTTAATGCGCTAGGTAACTCACCCAGTGAATCATCCTTTGAGAAAATACCTCCCTAAAGCCATTTAACCTCGTATTTTGCACTCATTAGTGCCATGACGTCTCTGTTTATGTCAGCATCAGGTAAGGGTTCCATATTAACAACACCTATTTTTCACTAAGAGGCGTTTAATACAGTTCATCAATCCAAAATAGGAAATCAAGGCTGGTAGTTGGACCTAAAACCAATGAACGCATTAATAAACAAGAAGCACGCCACATGTTTTAAAATACGAGCTCCAACATAAGTGATGAAGGACCAAAAACTGAAAGCTAGGGAAGTTGTAAACGCGGTTCAGTTTCCCAAATGGGAAATTTAAAATGTAAGGCACCGAGATCAGTGAAATCTGAGCGTAATAATAGCAATGTCAGCCAAGCTAAAGACAAGAAATAAGGATCAGAAATAGTGGAGAAGGAAGGTAGGTTTAATGACACTAAGATTGGACACCAAAACACAACATGAGGATAAAAAAACACATATAACCACACTAAACTTCTTAAAGAAACCGAAAAACTTTCTTTCGAAAACACCTAAAATCTATACTTCACCTAGGAAAGTTTTCCCATCCGCCTGGTGGTTGATCACTCGCCATTGTTGGAGCTCCCAATGATTATCATTACTTGATTGTATATATATTGTACACAAGAATACATAAGGCCTCTCAATGACCTTTTCAACATCTCACTCTCTTGGCTTGATTCATGCTCATATACTTACAATTTTAATACACAAGGATTTTGAAACTGTAATTTGTTTCATATTCAAAAAAACCCTCATACAAATCTCTAGGATCCTCTAGATCCACTAAATCATTATTCTTGATCCACAATGCATTCAAGAGATATAACCAACCCTAAGATCTCTTTAAGTACTCACAATTCTCGAGAACTAACTCAATTACATACATTCTCAAGGAATTTCAAATAATTGAAATAATCAAAATTCGAAAAGAAAGAAGGCTAACCTCACTATAAAATAAAAAATTGTCAAAAAGTTAAATGATTCGAAATCTTGAACATGTCCGATAAAAGGGAAAAGGGCCTGCATTGATTATGGCAAAAATTAAACACTTGAGCCAAGAATAATGAAACGAAGGTACGACAAGGAAAAATGTCACTTTGAAAATTCCAAACTACTTCAGTCGACAAAATTGTGCCTCAAATCTTGAAAATGTTATGGTGGTGGAGCGTGCCTGTCATCAAAGTTTCCACACAAAGTCTTCTAACTAACCAAGCAAATACTTACAAGTAAACAATATTGTTGTAGGAAGGTACATGTAATGAATGTTGTGTCACGGGTGGTGACGGCTTCCAATGAAGATTCGATTGCTCATTTTACACGGTTTTCACACGCATCTTTAGAGAAGGCTACAACAACTATTGGGCACCTGCGAAGAATCTTTGTATTATGCAACTATGGAAATATATCATTGCAATATTTGGGTACATGGTTGAAAATTTGACCGTCAAATTGTCCATTATGGAAATACATAAATGCAATATTCGGCACAGTGCTGAAATTTGAGTGTAAAATTCTCTATTATTTGGAAATGCATATGCATCAATGCAATATATGGGTGCAGGGTTGAAATAATTTCACTGTCAAATGGAGTCATTTTGATAATTGATGATTTCACCTACAAAATTTTGCTTTTGACTTTCAAATAATTTTCCAAAATGTCATTAGCTTGTTTATCATAATTAAATAATTTTCCAAAATGTGTTTGCCTTCATTTTCTCTAACTACAAGAGGAGCACAAAGAAAGAGGCTACATCTTGGATTTAATACTTTCTATTTAAAGTTAAATTGTTATTTGTTTTTTGGTTAATTAATTAATTGATATCCATGTAGGGTGAGTGCATGTTAGTGATGGTCTCTCATGAGGCTTTAGTGGCAATGCAAATATGGAAAAAAAAACAATATTTAACTTGGAGGGATTATTCAAGATACTTTTACAACCAATTTGAATATGGTGTAAAAAAATGAAAGGTAGGAAATTGAATTAGAGTTCCAAATATACAACATTCATATAGATATAGTGAATAACTATGTGAAATTTGATTTTTTCTAAGAGTGGTATGTTATTTTTCCAGCAAAATATAAGGTATATGTTTTTGTTCATGCACTTGTTGAGTACTTTAACAATGGAATTTCATTCCAAAAAGTTGTATAGTTGTAGAGAACTCATTTTTCTAGTAAGATGTATTTTTTGTAAATTTATAATATCAATTTTATACTTTTAAATTATGAAAGTCAATATATCCTTGAAATTACAATGCCTTTTGTTTATGCAGGCTACAAGGGTCTTGATCAAAATAATTTCTTTTTTTTTTATCATATATATTGGTCTCTTCTGGTGCGGCATATAACTCATTTTAGAAATGGTTAAACCAACAAAAACTTATAGCAAAATAAAAGAGGTATGTATTTGAGGATTTTCATATATGTCAAGACAAAAATAGATTAAAAATAGTATATATTATTAATATAAAAAAAATATTTATAAATTTGGAAGCATAGTTGAATCTATTTGTGTCTGTAGTTTCATCAACAACATATTTGTGTAGCCTATAAAAGAATAACGTAAAAAACAGAGATATAGAAAGGTATTCATAAAAATAGAGGTTTTTATGCATTTGCATACATAACCACTAGGTTTGTCATCCCAAACCTAAATCCAAGGCAACAAACTCATCAAACATGTATGTTAGATTTGTCACTCTCGCCCAAAAAAAATTGAAATTCAAATAGCGTGCATGCTCCTAAAGCGCACACTCTCCTAAAGCACGTGTGCATTCCTAAAATGTGGGTGCATTATTAGGAACATGATCGTGCACGTGTTCCTATTAACACAAAGTAATTATCTCTCTCTCTCTCTCTCTCTATCTCTCTCTCCTTATGTCCCTCTTCCCCCGCTCTCTCTCTTCCCCATCGTTCCCCCACCCTAATCTCTCTCTACCCCACTCACTCTCTTTGTATTCTCTCCACATTCCTCCCTCTCCCACCCTATAATTCTCTCTCTCTCCCCCTCCCTCTCCCCTCCTCCCTCTCTCCCCCACCTCTCCCCTCCCTCTCTCTCCTCGTTCTTCCCT
>SNQJ01S0049724.1:84077-98396 GCA_010110895.2 Picea sitchensis
CCCTCCCAAACTCTCTCACTCACTCACACACACTCTCTCTCTCTCTCCCTCCTTCCCTTCCTCTATCTTCCCTCCCTCCCTCTATCTTCCCCTTTCTCTTTGACCTCTCTCTCTCTCTCTCTCACTTGCTCAAATTTTCACTCACTTTATGTCTCCCCTTCTCCATCTCTCTCTCTCTCTCTGTCTCTCCCTGCTTTTCTCCTCTTTCCATCTATCTCTCTCCCATCTCTTTCCTTACCTCTATCTCTCCCTCCCTCTCTTTCTCTCTCTCCCCCTCTCCCTCACCCCCCACTTCGACACTCTCTCTCCCTTATTTTATCATCCCTTTCCTCTCTCTCTCTCTCTCTCAAACCACACTCTCTCCCTCTTGCTCGCTCAATATCTCCCCCCCTCTCTCTTCCCCCTTTGACCCTCTCTCCCTCTCTCCTTGTTTCCCTCTCTTTATATCCCCTACTCTCCCCCGTCTCTCTATACTATATGTTGTAGTTAGGGAGAAAGTACGAGAAGTTTCCAGTAGATCCTCACATAGAGAAATAAACATTATAGCATCATTTATAGAAGCACACAAGAATACAGATAGACATACACAATAGTGGGAGAACCATCAAAGAATTTTATTCGATGAAGCCAAAACAATCTATGTCTTTCCATTACATGATGATGTGTGTGTGTGTGTATGTGATGTACAGTTACTAGTTGGTTACATTAGCGATCGTGTCAGTAGACTCTAACTACCTATTCAACCGACTTTCCTAATCAACTACTACAGTCGACTCGACTGAGGGGTCTAGTCAACAAATCCGACTAACCCCTACAACATCTCTCCCCCCCCCTCAATTCCTTGCTCATCTTGAGAAAGAGGGGGAGTGTGACAAAGTTACATAACAAAATTTCTACTAAGTCCTTCTTCTGAGGCTTATTACAAAATGAGAAAAAGAGAAAGAGAGAAGATAAGAGAAGATGGTGATTTTGAATGTGGTTAAGCATTCCGCCCAGTCGAACCGGGATCTGAAGTTCGAGATTTGACCAATTGTCTCCATCATTGTGAGATTTACATCTAAATCCCGACCCATGGCTGTAAAGAATAAATAAATTATAATGAAAATCCATTTGGTGCATGGATCAATGACTTTGTGGATCAAGAGCCCTTTTGAATTTTTGGCCATCATCCCTCCTGTGAGGATTTGAATCCATTCATTTGTACTTGTAGTTTTAGGTACGAGCGTACCTCCATGGGTATTCTAGTTATTCTATGTATTAGTCCTCCAGTTATATTGACTGGATAATTTAGCCATAGGGAGACATTGTGATACCAATTGATAAGACACTTAACACAGTCATATTTCCATCCATTGAAATCGATAACCTACGGAACGCATAGGATGTGCCTGATTCTCATTTTTTCAAGAAGCTTTGTTTCCTCTTTCCATTCTCCTTCTTCCATCCCCCAGGAAGTGAAATTCTTCCAGTTCCATGACTAATCATCTTCTTCCATTATTGTTGCATGAATTTTTTCCAGTCATACTTCGAGATCAGTTACACCTAGTTGATCGGGCTTAGTTTTTGTTCATGGTTCGTCCGAAGGATTTGTTGCTTGACTTCTCATCCTGGGAATTTCTTCATTTTATTGGGGATTGATTCACTCAGGCTGGGTTGCGCAATTGGGGTTTCTTAGACTTGACTATGCAGATGCTCAAGTGAAAACAACAGTGAAGCGAAATCATATGCTTCGTCTAAATTTATATGCGGGAGATGTAGTGGAGACTTTAATTTCGCCAGTGGGGATATTTATTTGTCTTCCTCGATGTTGGTGTTTAAATTAACTGTTTGTTCATGTGAGGTAATATTTTCATCAACAATGGTGTGAAGGATGGGCTTGTCCTGTCGATTATTAATAGAATTAATGTAATCGTGTGATTTAATTATATTGAATCGATTGATTTTATTTTCTTAGACTGTGTGCTTGATTTGATCGATATTTGACAGGAGTTCTTGGTTAGGTCAAGTAATCTGGAAGGTCAAGGTTATTTGGTCGAAGCGTTTGGTCATCTTGCCTTCTAGTCTTTGGTCGATTCTATTAATACTTGGTCTTTTGAATCCATGCTTGTGGTTGGTTGTATGTTCACTTGATTGATGTCTTCCCCACTCGATTGATCAATGAAATTTGTACTTGTGTGTTTTTATATTCGATTGGGTGATGGATATCCCGATCAATTGGTCGATCGATGTGCTTATTTAAATAATGTCGTAGGTTTCGTCTAGGTATTGAAATTGCTTTTGTGTTATGTGTATCTTCTCTAGTTGTTGGCTTGGGGATTTTTTCTCTTCCCATTTTTGTGCAAGTTAATCCTATGGTGAGTTGTGTTGATTGTGCATCTAATAGTTATCAAACAATTTTTTTGTACCTAACCAAGGTAATTGACTTATTAAGTTCTTTACTTAAGTTTTTTTTAACCTTGCTTAACTTTTGTTTTTGTATGATTTTTTGTTTTCCCTTCCTTTCTTTAGAGTTTGGTTTTTGTAAACGATTCTTGATTTCCTTTGCAGCTGCTTGCAGAAGTTTCTCTTTAGTTATAGATTGAAATTCTTTAAGAAAGTTTCTTTTAATATCATTCAAGTTTTATTTATACCTCGATTCTTTTTCAATATTGTGCCACTTGTGAGGTATATCATCTAATGTATTTAGGAACATGTGCAACCATACTCTTTCGTCTTGGTAGCCTTATTTTTTCCATTCTTTCTCTCACTTTTGTATGTCGGCCACTAAGTCAAAACCTAGATTAAATATGAGGATATCAATATTTGTAGAGATATTGTTCCCACCGAATCTTTCCACAAAATAAAATGTGGTAGTATTCCATGTTTGAAGTTGGTTTGCATGAGTCTCCCACCATTGAGTTGCTTGGCTATTCAAGGACTCGACTAGAATTTGTATTATTCCTTGTTCTCCATACTGATTTGGAGACTTCATCGACATGTGTAGATGAATATCTTCATTCATTAAACCGTAGTGAAGTTCTTGTGTATGCATTAGTAGGGATTAATGTTGTCATTTGTTTTAAATTTCTTTCAGTGACAATAGGGACTACATGAATCGAGATGCATGTTCTAGGTCATTTGATAGGTATTGTCTCTATGGACCAAAATTATTTGGCTTGAGCTTCATAATTCTCCATCTTCCAATTGTACAGTTCAATATCTGAATTTTGGACTATCGACAATGGAGAACTGACTAGTATTTCTCCTTCAATGTTAGGTTCGACATTGTCTTTTTATTCATGCATTACTTGATATAGTCGATGTGATTCCTAGGCCTTGTTCCATGTCTCAACCCATGGTTTTACTTCTTTTGGTTCTAGGGGGATTATAATTTTTCTTCCGCTTCCTTTTATTTTGATCCTATCTCTTTCTAAGGATATCATCGATTTCATGTTTTGACCCTAGAGTCTTCCGAATAGCGTAAGATAATAAGGATTTCCTTCAAACATGTTTATGAATTCAAAGTCGACTCTTGTTGGAATTCCCATTATAGAAGTGATGATGCTTTTGAGAGTGCTAATTGATTCGATGAATCTTTGATCTGCTAGTTCTAAGTAGTTCATTGTCGATTGCAGCATAGGTCTTTTGAGTCAGACCCATGTTTCTTTATGAAGGATGTTCACTTGTGATCCAAAATCGACCATGACTTGTTTAATCATGTAGCCATCGAATTCTAGGTCGACTTGAGGGTCAAATTCGCTTGTGGTTCTATCTTGAGACAGTTTCCTTACACTTTTTACTGGTCTTTTATTTATTTTATATTCTCTCAATATGTTCAATAGGTCGAGAAGGAATCATACTGATTTATTTTCTTTTAGTAGTTGTAGGAATTCCTCATTGAAATTGTTTGACATACTTGATTGTCCTTCATTTGACTTATATTGGTTGATATTTTTAAATAATTTCATTGCTTCTTGCATGATCCTTTCGTCTTTGTCGGGGTCAAGTTATGGAACTCTATTCCCTTGTGGATTTGGTTCCTCTAGGTAATTATCTTTACTGGCTCTGAATCTTGTGACCACGGGGAGAGTTTTCGAATTAAAAATATCTTGTTTTGGGACTGTATGTAAGAGGTTTAGATTTATCTTGGTCATGACTTTTTCCATCACAATAGGACAATATTCTAAGGAGTGATCTCCTACTCCGCAAATATTACAAAATTTTAAATCAATTCTATCTTTTATCGGGCAGTCTGGACTCATGTGGTCTTCTTTCCATAAGTTAAAGTAGTAGTATCGTCCTCAGGCATGTCCTATGTCGAAGCTTTCTCGTCCTCCTCTACCTTGACCTCAAACTTTATAGTCATTTCCTTGATTGACATCCTAGTTGACTGCTTGTGTATGATTGACTAAGTGAATATTTTTTTTGTTCTTACTATTCAACCAACATTCTTGGGTAGAATGATGATTTTCCTCGCAGATATGACACCACTTGAGACGTACATTTCTTAGATTGTGAGGACATTATCTTGTTGCATGATTGGTCGACGCTTTAGAGATATCACAATAAGTTTCTATTTGGATGTTCCTGATTGTTCAGTCTAAGGAATCCCTAAATTTGCAGTAGTATTTAGTGTGACCTTTGCTAGAGAAAATGGTACACCAAATTTTGCTACGAGCAAGTGATATGTTTTTAATTGTCTGTTGTAGTTTTGTGATCTTTTCTTCTAATCTCTTTTCAGTGCTTGATGAATTAATAGAGCCTTCATCGTCCATTTCAATCCTTTGAGTTGTTTTGAGGATGTCTTCACATGTCGAAAGGTGATACATTTGTAATGGAGCTCTGATCTTCTACTATAGTCTCGCTATGTACCATTGTATGTACTTGTAATTTTTCATCGATCATGTATGGTATTTGAATCAGTAAATCCTTGAATATTTTTTTGTATACGCACACACTTTCACCTGGATTCTACTTGATTTACTTAAGTTTTTGCTCTGCCAGATGGCTTATATCTTGTTTCTTAAAGAATGAGAGGAAATTCTTCTTTATTTTGTTCTTCGTGCATGTTTGATTGTCAATGAAATTCATAAACTAGGTAAGAGCCCTAGCTCGAAGTGTTGCTCCAAATTGAGTCATTTTCTTTTCTTCGTCAGCTATATCTACACCATCCTAGTATTTATCACAAATGAACCAATGTTGTTTGGGATATTCATCTCCTTCATAAATAGGGATTTGATTAAGCCGCATTGTTGGTTTCTTTTTAGCAAGTGGAATTATTGAAATATATTTAGTTGAAGTCGACTTGGAGGTTGACGTAGTATTATTGTCTGAAGTCGAGGTCAAGCTATTTGATTCAGTCAATGTAATTTACAAATGTTATTTAGTAGGGAGATATTCAACTACTAATTATACTCGTTCTTGGTTTTTTATTGGGTCTTCCATGTGACAATATTTATCTATATACTCGATGAGTCGTCCTCTACAGGGTCGAGTCATTTCACTTTCACTGTTTGTTGAGTTTGATTCTTTTAGGACTAGTTTCGGCAAGGGGGGGGCATCTGTGATATCTCTTACATGAATGATTATGTCTTTTGGTTGATTTTGGATATTTCCTTGTGCTTTGATTAATACTGCATTTCTTATTTGACCATTATTATCAGTTCAACACCACACCTATGGTGAATGTGTATTTATATGCAGTCGTTGTTGGAGAAAGTCTAGCATGTAATAGTAATTATTATAGGAGAAAGTCAGATTGCAGGTCCTGAATTGACGATTTCCATATTGACTTGATCATCGGATTGTGGGTGCCATCGACTACCATACTTAATCACAAGTGTTTACTCCTCCCAGGAGTCGCCAGACACTCTCAAGAGATGCTCCAGTGAACTATCACACCTGGGTAGGTTTTCTATGATATTTTTTGGGATCCTTTTCCTTCTACAAATATTCTCGCTTCTTTTTCTTTTTATCCCGCTCTATTTTTTGAATTTCAGTTAATATTTTGTGAATCTACATTCAACGTGCATATTTCTCACTTGATTTAGTTATATTTTTCTCGACTCCCATCATTTTTGACTTGGGTGTGGTCTGACCTTAGCTTCGACCTCACTTTTAATTTAAACTTCAAATTATCTCATCTCATGGATCATCCAACCCCTCGACATCGACCTAACTTAGTCGTAGTCGACAATGTTTATCATTTTAACTGATTTCATTTCTTTAATAAATAATCCCAAGCTTCTTTGGTATCTTTGCAATTAGCTTCCAAAAATTCTTCCCAGTGTTCTTATCTTTCTTTCCAATTGGAGTTTGAAAGAGGGTCTTTCAGGGCAGTTCGATACTTGACGATGTCTCCTATTCCTTTTTCTAGGCGGAATTTATGCAATAGAGAGGGGGCGGTACAAAGGAACTTGTCATGTAATTCAGTATAGAATTTGTTCATAATAGTTTGGACGGATTCTCTATCTTTGACCGCTTGATCTTCGACATAGTCTTTTACAATCCTCTTGAACCACTCATTTAGATTTTTTCTTCCTTCGTTGATGATCTTATGCATCAACTGCTCATCAAGAATGAGTTAGCACATTAGATTGAGTGATTTATTTGTACAATTCTTCTAGTATGGCCTCCAATAATCACTCGTGTGTTTTTGCATAGAAGTGTGTGTGGGATTATGCTAAAGTCAGCCAGTTTCTTCATGCATAATTTATAATACAATTGTTGATTTTGCACTCCCACCATTTGCGTATGTCTTCTAGAGTTAACATCTATGTGCTTTTTTTCTTTAATGCATTCTCGAGTTTAGAACTACTGTCAATGGAACCAATGTTGTAGTCAGGGATAAAGTATGATTAGTTTCCAGTATATCATCACATAAAGAAATACACATTATAGAATCATATATAGAAGCACACAAGAATATAGATAAACATACACAATAGTGGGAGAACCATCAAATCATTTTATTAGATGAAGCCAAAAAAACCTATGTATTTCCATTACATGATGTTGCATATATATTTTTGTGTTGTACAATTTCTATTCAATTACATTAAATATTGCATCAGTCGACTCTAACTGCCTATTTGACTGAATTCCCTAACCTACTACTACAGTCGAATCGACTAGGGGGTCTAGTTGGTAGAGCTGACTAGCCCCTAAAACACCCCCTCCCTCCCTCCCTCTCTCTCACTCTCTCCCCCTGTGTGTGTGTGTGTGTGTGTATCCATCTCCCCCCCCCTCTGTCTCTCCATCTCCCCCCTGTCTCCCTCCCTCCCTCTATCTTTCTCTCTCTTTCTATTGATCTATATCCCCCTCTATTGAGAGAGAGAGAGAGAGAGAGATTGACAGAGGGGGAGAGAGAGTGAGATAGCGGGATAGGGAGTGTGGGAGAGAAGGTTATGTGTGAGAGAGAGAGGGAGGGAGATAGAGTGTTAAGTACCAAAGAAATTAATACAAAATACCACAATAGTACCAAATATATATGAATGCAATCCCCACACAAGATATATGGAACAATATAGAAAACCACCACTTTATTATAAGAAACCCTTGAGGTAGGGAAACACCATACAATGGATCCTATTATGGAAGGGATCCTCTCCTGTTCACTTTCCTCTTCAAGGGGGAAACCTCCTAATGAGCTTCATCTCCAAATACAATACTTCTCTTCATATCCCATTACATTCCTTGAATCCCTTTATATAGTGCTACCAACCACCTAAGAACATTCTAGAGGAGGAACCTTCTAGAAGTATAACCTTCTAGTAAGTCCTCTTACATTTATTATATATAGCTACCATAATGAGCCTTATTTAATACTATAGTGGACCTAGTCCACCTTACATTGAATGGAATCCATTATTATCACTATGGGCCCTCTGGGCCCCCCACTACCTTTCTAGCTACCTAACATTCCATCCCCCTTATGAAAGCACCATCCTCAACGCTTTCTATGAAGGTGTACAACCATATACTAGGGTCCCATGGATAAGTGTGGACCATAGTGATGAAGTAGACTAGAGAACTAGGGTGCCATGTAGAAATGAAAGAAACCATGTTGAAATAGTCCAACCACCATTGTAAACCAGGGTCCCATGTCCAAGTGTTCATGTGAAATCCACCCAGAAGATATATGAACTCAAGAACCAACTGAAAATGATCCTCCAAAGAGCTACATTGATCACGGGGATCCAAATATGTAGATCTCTCCATATCCAAAAAAGCATCTAAATAACGCACTATTACTGGAGAATACTGAAAAATAGTATTCATAGAAGGCTCTGGAAAACTCTCCATAATGTGCTCAACATAAGGTGGAGTAGAGTCATCAAATAAAAGATGAAAGTACTTATCATCCCAGAGATTACAATTTTCCATATACAATCATTTTTGAATTTTCACTATCCTAGGCTCAAGCATGAGGTTTATTTCATTTAGAATGTACTTGAACCATAAACAAATGCAACAACACCATACACAAGTGCTGCAATAACCAATATCACAAGAAGAATAACCATGCACAAGAACATAAGAAATATCCTGGGAAAACCCTTCTCAACCAAGGGGAAAACCCAACAATCCTTTTCTATATTCTCAATAGAAGATCCCCCAACCATAAACCCTATATTCTCACAAGAGGGTGCTTCTACAACCTTGAAACTAACACCCAAGAGAGGTGTGCACTTCAGCCTTACAAATGTTGCTGAAATTTCCAAATGACAAGTGACAAGTGTGAGAGTGTGTTTTTCCTCAATGGGGAAATAACCTATATTTATACAAGACCAGACACATATATAGGTGTGTCTATTGGCACAATAGTTCCAACCTCAATAACTTAGTAATATAATTAATTATTACGATAAACATTAATTATCTTTCACATATGGTGGGGACAACTTGTACCCTTTACATCACAATTAGGGTTACAAGTAAATCTTACACTTAGAAAATATAGCGAGGCATTCACACATCCACTAGTTCTCAGCCACTAGGGACATGTACACCTGTGCTCAACCACATGGAAATCATACTCAACATATCTCTATCTCAACTAATTCCATAGGAGAATCATCTGGAGTACCATCTCAACCTGAATCAAGTGAGTCCACATGAGTAAAAGGAAGGAGACCATCTCAAGCTGACTCAACTCAGTCCAGAAGAGTATAAAGAAAGAGACCACACATCATAAAAAATCAGTCCATAGTCTGATGCACACTCATCACATTGGAACACCCCTCACAAGGGAACACATCGACTCAACTCAGTCCAGAGGAGAATGATACATCCATCACATGGGCACACCGAACACATGGGATCTCTCACGTCAACTCAACTCAGTCTAGATGAGAACGTATCCTGGAGAATGTCACATGACGTTGCAATCATCAACACTCCCTCTCAACTAGGGATGAATTCTCCACCAGGTCAAGTCTCTCATGGAAGTACTCGAACTTTGTCCTAGCAAGAAGTTTGGTGAATACATATGCAATCTTCTCATGTGTGGAAAGGTATTGCATGTGTACTACTTTCTTCTGCACCATATCTCTGATATAATGGTATTTTATCTTAATGTGTTTCGATTTGTCATGAAACACAAGATTCTTTGAGAGCTTCACACAACTTTGGTTATCGCAATGGATAATAGTGGAATCCATCTCACGATCAAATAAATATGAAAGGATATTGCGAAGCCACACTACTTCGCAGACTGCCACACATAATGTTATGTACTTTGATTCTACAGTACTCAAATCCACAGAGTTATGTTTCCTACTACACCAAGAAACCATGGCAAACCCCAAAGTAAAACAAAAACCAGATGTTCTCTTCTAGTCCACTGTTCTCCCTTCCCAATATGCATCGGCATATCCCTGTAATCTCATGTCTACACCAGAGGCATATCTCAAGAAATATCCAACCGTGCCTCGTAGATATCTTAATACATGCTTTTGCTTCTATCTAGTGAGTTTGTCTCGAATGACTCATGAACTGAATGAGTACGTTCACTACATAGCATATATCAGCTCTGGTGTTAACCAGATACATCAATGATCCAATAAAATATTGGTAAATATGTGGATCAATCTCACCTGAATTAGTAGAAGCCTTGTTCATTTTATTCAGATCCATCACCATCGGTGTAGGCATGGATTTGTAGTCTGTCATACCGAATTTCTTCAATATATCCACTGTATATTTTCCTTGAATCAGGAAAATATCATCAATCCTCTGCCATACTTCTAGCCCCAAGAAGTAATGCATCATACCCAGATCCTTCATCTCGAATTCATAAGTCAATGCATGCTTGCATTCAACAATAAGGATTTTTGAATCGGTGAGGAATAAATCATCAACGTATAGGACCAAAATCAGGCACTCGTCACCAACAATGTGATAATATAGGTTTGGATCAACAACACTCTTGTTGAAGCCCAAACTCATCAAGAATCCATCCATATTCTCGTACTAAGCACGAGGTGCCTGCTTTAGTCCATACATGGATTTATTCAACCTGCACACATGAGACTTTTGCTCATGTATCACGAATCCTTTTGGATGCTTGATGTAAAATTCTTCCTCAATCTCACCATTGAGAAAGGTTTTGTATAAATCCATCTGATGTAGTCTCCAACCCATGGATGCATCTAGTGCAATGATTAGATGGATGGAAGTGTATCAGGATATAAGAGAAAATGTCTCCTCGTAATCAATTCCCTCTACCTGTGAGAATCCTCTTGCCACAAATCTCACTTTGTACTTCTCGACACTTCCATCAGCTGCATGCTTTATATTATAGATCCACTTGGAAGTCACTACATACTTCCCTTCTTGTCTCGGAACAATATCCCATACATCATTCTTCATGATGGACTAATACTCTTATGTCATGGCATCTTTCCATACCTGCTGACCTGTTGCTTCTTCATGATAAGAAGGCTCAGTATCAATGATGTGGCTCATGGATGAAACATAGCTTGAGAACCTATGTGGTCTCTTCCTCTCTCGGAATTTTCCTCGAGGAGATGCATGTCCCTCTGCCTCCGGCAGAGTTTGTCGAGCCCAGGCAGGCCTTTTATGGCCTACTACAATGTCTCCGGTAACATCAATCGGAGCTACTGGATCAATTGGATCAATGATTGTCTCCCTTTGAACTACTGAAGGAGGAGAAGGTATTGTTTCTTCCTTCTTCTCAAATAGTTTTACTTCCTCCGAGTTAAGTGACTCCCTTTGAAGTCTGAAGGATAGAAATCTTTCTTTTTCATTGTTTGTTGACCTGGAGACATCCCATGTCTTCTCATGTCCTCTACTGCCTCTACAGTACTTTGTTGGCCTCCTATACTAAGATAATAACCAATTTGACCTCCTATAGGGATAACAATCAAAATGGCCTCCTATATTGGGATAATAAACAACTAACATAAATGGGCTCCTGTACCAGGGATAATAGCCCTTCAATAATGAAATAAGAAATCTGGCCTCCCGTAGGGATAACAACCAACATGGACTCTTGAACTAGGATAATAACCAAGATGGTCTCCCTAAGGGATAACAACCAAAAAAAAATTGGAATCTCATACTAGGGATCATGGTCCAAGTCATGAGGTCTCCCACACCAGGGATAATACCCTTCATCATCAAAAGCAAGCAACTACAGCGTAATGATGAAATCAAATAAGGAATGTAGTACAAAACTTGCCTTGGTGTACAATCATGCTCAATCTTGCTTTTGGTCATTCTGAGAAAGCTCAAAAGAAGAAAGCCTCATCTTTCATGTCTTCATCTCTCTGACATGGTTCTGGATCAACGTCAATAGTGGATGCAAGTTGTCTTCCTTTCTTCCTGGTAAGACAATTTCTTGCAATGTGTCCATACTTGTCACATTTGAAACACTGAATCCTTCACTTGTCTTTTTTTTTTTTATGACCTAAATTTGATGAAGTATTCTTACCTTTGAATGCTTTACTTAAGCTTCTTCTATTTATTCCTCCTTTCTTTGTATGAAAAGAAAGAGCATGATTGTCGTCATGAGGAGATTCTTTCACTCCTCTAGCTATAAGTTTGATTTCCTCATGAGTACAGTCTACCCATAGATGATCAAAAGTAGGTAGTTCTTATCTACCATTGATACTTTGAAGAAATGGTTCTCAATGTATTGGAAGAGCATTGAGAGTGGTTAAGACAAGTTCTATGTCTGATATAGTTTCTCCAATGGCACCTAGTTGATCTTTGATCTCTGAAATCTTCATGAAGAAGGTAGCAACAGTGTCAACTTTTGTCATCTTGATATTTTGAAGTTGGATCTTCAATGTAAGAGCTCTGAGGGTCTTGTTACTCTCAAACATATTCTTCAATGATTCATACATCTCATAAGATGTCTTCAGGTCGAAAATACAAGGTAGGATATGATCTCTCACTGAGTAGATGATTATATTCCTTGCCTTGACATCATCTTCCTTCCTTTCTTCCTTTTCTTCATCGATAATTGTCTTTGATAGAGCCTTTTGTATCAAAATCAATAGGTCATCCTCTTCCAGGGTGATCTATAGTCTTGAATTCTAGGAACTGAAGTTGTTTGATCCATCAATCCTATCTTCCACCAAGGTTATGTTACTCATGGTTTGCAACTTCTTCTACAAACCCTTAGCAACTAGGACAGGAAACCTAACGGCTAGGATAGGATAGAAACCTTAGGTTTCATTGGACTTATGACTGCCAATAATAAGAATTTATAAGGTCACAGGAACACTGGTGAGTTGTAGAAACCCTAGAACCGAAATTTTTGCAGAAAATTGCGGAACCTTAGAAACCCTACGACCAAAAATCCAAAATTTTCGGAAATGCAATTTGAGAGTCTCTGGAGGTGCATTGAAGGAGGAAGTACACTCCTATGTCAAATTTATCCCCAAATTTTCAGTGTAGGGTGATGAAACAACCAAAAAAGAGAGGGTCATACTTTTTTCTTCAGAAACCCTAGAGGGTTGTACAATTTTCATAAAAGGGGACGACTGGCTTTAAAGCTTGTTCAATGGCTCTTTCAAGTCCTTTGCTCTGATACCATGTTGAAATTTCACTATGATATGCTCAAGCATGAGGTTTATTTCATTTAGCATGTACTTGAACTATAAACAAATGAAACAACACCATACACAAATGTTGCAATAACCAAGATCACAAGAAGAATTACCATGCACAAGAACAAAAGAAATATCCTGGGAAAACTCTTCTCAACCAAGGGAAAAACCCAACAATCCTTTTTTATATTCTCAAGAGAATATCCCCCAGCCATAAACCCTATATGTACACAAGAGGGTGCTTCTACAACCTTGAAACTAGCGCCCAAGAGAGGTGTGCACTTCCGCCTTACAAGTATTGCTGAAATTTCCAAGTGACAAGTGACAAGTGTGAGAGTGTGTGTTTCCTCAATGGGGAAATCACCTCTATTTATACAAGACCAGACAAAGCAATAGGTTTGTCTATTGGCACAATAGGGTCAACCTCGATAAATCAGTAATATAATTAATTATTACAATAAACATTAATTATCTTTCACATATGGCGGGGCCAACTTGTACCCTTTACATCACAATTAGGGTTACAAGTAAATATTACACTCATACAATATAGCAAGGGATACACACATCCACTAGTGCTAAGCCACTAGGGACATTTCCACCTGTGATAAGACACATGGACGTCATACTCAATAGATCTCTATCTCAACCGAGTCCATAAGAGAATCATCTAGAGTACCATCTCAAGCTGACTCAACTGAGTCCATAGGAGTACAAGGCAGGAGACCATCTGAAGCTGACTCAACTCAGTCCAAAGGAGTACAAAGCAAGATACCACATGTCATAACAACTCAGTCTAGAATCTGACGCACACCCATCACATGGGAACACCCCTCATAGGGTCACACATAGAATCAACTCAGTTCAGAGGAGAATGATACACCCATCACATGGGCACACCCAACACATGGGCTCTCTCATAGGTTGAATCAACTCAGTCCATAGGAGAACGTATCTTGGAGAATGTCACATGATGTTGAAATCATAAAAAATCCTCACAATATTCCTCATAATTATACCAATCATATATTTCTTGAGTATATTCTGATGTGATGTCAATGTACATGATATTCCTAATATATCTCTCATGTGTTGCAAGTCTAATCTCTTCAATAATTTTCATATCGTGTTGAAATTTTGCATTGGAGGCTTCCAATTTGCATTGTAGGGCCATGAGGGATTGAAAGTGAGTATCCATGGGAAACATCACATATAAGATACCAAAATAAATCTATTAAAATCCTCTATCCAATGGAACTAA
>SNQJ01S0049725.1:44801-83641 GCA_010110895.2 Picea sitchensis
ACATGAGGTGTATAGTTGATGATGTTGGTACATCTTGATGAGTCATAGTTGATGAGTAGTTGATACATGATTGGTACATACTTGATACATGGTTGGAGGCACTTGTTAGTAGTATTTTTGACACATGGTTTATGGATGACATAGCATACTTGTATTGGTATATTATTAGAAGCACATATTGATCTTGGTGATGATTATGAGTTGTTATGTTATGCATGATTGATGCACTTGTTTATGGTATAGGTTGACTACAGGTTGTTTGGTATAGGTTGGTGCATGGTTGATGCACTTGTTTATGGTACATGTTTATTACAGGTTGAGGTATAGGTTGATGCATGATTGATGCAAGGTTCAGGTTACTGGTATAGGTTATTTGGTGCAGGTTGATTGGTACAGGTTTACAACATTATATCTCACATTGATAGTGTGACAGTGGTTCCACCATTCGACTTATATACCAGGGTGGTTGGATGGGGAAAGGACAGGTGGTTGTAGCCACCTTCTGTTTGTAGTCAGATAACATAGGGGGTTGTAGCCTCCTTTTGGTTGTATCCAGAGAATTGGGGAGTTGGAGCTTCCCTCAAGTTGTAGCTTGAGAAAATAGGGGGTTGGAGCCTCCTTCCAGTTGCAGCTGGAAAAGAAAGGAAGTTGGTGCTTCCAATGAATGTAATTCTTAAAGACATATAAGAAAAAACATTCTTTTGTTTTCTCCCACTTTTGGCTTCCACGTAAAACACGGGTGTACTCTGTATGTGTGTTATTGCTCATTTGTTCATTGTTTATTTACTCAACAACTATTGGATGATAATGCTACATTGATATAACACTTGCATTTTATGGTGAAAAAAGATTATATTTCTCTATTACTGATTCACCCCCCTCTCAGTAATTCAACAATTGGTATTAGAGTTGGTTCCTTCAGGAAACAATTTAACCACTGGAAGGAGATCATGGATTATTCTGAGAATGGAGTCCCAATGTTTAATGGTAAGAACGGTTTTAAGTATGAGACGTCGAGTAGAAGGACAAAAGTATTTTTACAGGCAGAGGGAAATTATATTTGGTTATCATTTGTTATAGGATATGATAGTTCAAAAAGGGAAAAGACTGCAGCCGAGAAGGAATTGAAGAAGAATACAAAAATAGCAATGGATTTCATCTGGGAAGGATTACCTAATATGGTAAGAGAAAAGGTTGGTAAATTTTCATCAACCAAAGAACTTTGGGATAAGTTACATGAAATATATTCTTCACCCATCGAAGATTCAGAAAATTCCAAAGAAGATGCAGATACAAAACAAGAATAAAGATGCTCATCATGTCAGACAGATTCAGAAGAGGAAGAGTATGAAGAAAAAAAAATTGATTACAGAGAACAATTGATTAGTTCAATTGAATATCTAAAGAAAGAAAGAGAAAAAAACAAGTCATCCAAGAAATAATTGATGAAGCAAAAGGAAAGTGTTCAAGGATCCTAAAAAGATCAACATGTCATAAAGAATTTAAGAGCTCAACTAGAAGAGGCCAGAATAATTGAAGAAACTCTAGAATATCAAAAGAAATGTTTAGAAGCCAACATAACAACACAAAAGGAAGAATAAAAAAAGAGAGAAAATATACTTATGGATCATCTAAAGGAAAGAACCAATGACTTAAAACAACTTGTGGAAGAGTGTGGTCAAGAAGAGAGAAGACTGGAAGAAGAAATAATTACATTGAAAATCCAACTTGAACAAGCAAAGAGAACAAAAGAGGTCATGAAGTCTCAGATAATGAAGAAAGAAGAAGAGGTTGAGAATCTTGAAGAAGAAGTTGTCACACTAAGAGTCNCACATCAGTTGTAGAGAATGAAGAGAAGCACTCTACGTTGCTAGAAAAGAAGAATGAAGAAAATAGAAAGAGTTATGCAGAAGTACTCAAAGGAAGGAATCATGGTCAACAAGAATCTAAGAAAACTAATAAAGATACATATTCAAAAAGACCATCCATGTTCAAGCCACAAAGAAGCTTCAATCATGATCATGATTAGTCAAGGTAGAAATTCAGAAGGACTACACCACAAAGAAGATCATTCACTCCCAGATATGCAAATTTATTTTATGTTCATTCTTTATATTGTACTAACTTTGGACATAAGGTTGCAGATTGGAGGGATTATAAAAGAAATATTCAAGAAAGAAATGCCTATGTGGCCCCATGTAACATTGAATGTTACAAATGTCATAACTATGGACACATAGCTCGTGATTGTAGAAGCATGATCGATACTTCCATGAAAGAGAACACTAATATCATATATAAGAAAGTATGGATAAGAAAACAGGAAGAACAAGTGAACAAAGACCAGGTCCTAAAGATCGCAAGATTGGCAATAAAATAAGATGAAGAAAAATATAAAGAGAAAAAGAAGGATGTCAGATATAGAAAGGTTTGGAAAATAAATAAAAGAAAATAAGGATAGTTAAATAAGGAACAGGTTCAACAGATTGTACTTTCATGTATTGTAGTGAAAGATGAATCCATAGACAGAAAGAAATAAGTCATATCTCAGAGAGATGATGAATCTACCAGTGAAGATGATGATGAATACACATCAGAGCAGGAATTGTTCTGAGCCATCCAACTTAGAGACTCCCAGGCAATATGAATATTAGATAGGGGGAGTCTATGCGATAGTTGTGACAGACCAAAGAACCATCCTTCGAGTAGCTTGCAGAGTTTGAGAAGACAGATCCAAAGAAGTAAGTTAGCAAAAGTACAATTTGATAAATTAATCAAGAATTCATGATAGTATAGTGATAAAAGGGTCATCATTATGGATAGTTGCGCAAGTAGAGTCTTGGACAGTATCGATAGAGATCGATTTGTAAGAATACTTAGCAGGTTTGGAAAAATATATGAAATTGGACGAGAGCATGGATTCATAGATTGTTTCAGAGAGTGGATCAAAGACAAAGGAACATTATCATAATGGATGATAATTACATAGGAAATGGCTTTAACAATGCTAATGGATTCCAAATTGACAGATATTTTTTGGACACATGCAGTGCATACAACAATTAACATTCAAAACAGAGTAATGCTCAAAAACAACAATGACAAAACTCCATACGAACTATGGAAAGGAAGCGTAGAAAACAACCTCTACATCAAGGTAACTCAAGGTAGTATTTTATTAATTGAAATTTATGTTGATGATATTGTTTTGAAAGTACTAATGACATATTAAGCCAGGAATTTGCAAAGGATATGCAGAATGAATTTGAAATGTCATTATTTGGAAAACTATCCTTCTTTTGGGTCTTTAGATATGTCAAAGAAACCAAGGAATTTTTATTTCTCAAACTAAGTATATCAAATAAATTCTAAAGAGGTTTGGAATGGAAGATTGCAAACTAGTTACCACTCCTATGCAAACCAGTTGAAAGTTGAGAAAAGATGATGATTCAAATTCTATAGACCAGAGGAAATATAGGTCAATGATTGGTAGCTTACTATATGTGACATTATCCAGACCATATGTAATGCAGGAAGTTGGACAAGTGGCATGATTTCAAGAAACACCAAAGGAATCACATGTATTAGCAGTGAAGAGGATTTTCAGATATCTCAAAGGAACAAAAGAGTTTGGATTATGGTATCCAAAAGGAAAGGATCTATCACTTATTTCCTACACAGATGTAGATTGGATAGGTTGCATTGATCACTGATGAAGCACTAGTGGAGCAACGTTCTACTTGGGTGAGTGTTTAGTATCATGGTTAAGCAAGAAACAATCATCAATATCCTTATCTACAGCCGAGGAAGAATATATTGCAAAAACAACATGTTGTACACAGGTTCTATGGATGAAACAAACTCTGACAGATATACAGGTTGAGTATGATGAGCCCATTCCAATCTATTGTGATAATACAAGAGCCATCAGTATCTCAAATAACTCGGTGATGCACTCCAAGATGAAGCACATTCCAATAAAGTATAAATTTATACAGGAACAGGTTGCAGAGAAGAACATCAGAGCTGAATATGTGGGAACAAAAGAACAAGTGGCAGACATATTTACAAAACTGCTTCCATGGTAAGCCTTTGAGTATCTTCGCCAGATACTAGGAGTCATTTCTACTCCAAAATGAATGATTTTAAATTCTTATCTTATATGTCTTATATGTACATGAGGAAGCACTATAAATAGGACAATTCAGGTTTGGATATCAGTTGCAGGAAGAGTTCAGTAAGGGGGAGTATCCCCAAGGACAATTTAGTTAGGGGGAGTAGCCCTGGGTGGAAAGATACCTTTGCCATTGATGACAAAGGGGGAGATATTTATCAGATGCGAGATATAAATACTTTGAAAGAGAGCACATGGGCATGTAGACAGGGGGAGCATCCCAAGGAGATTTCAGTTAAGGGGAGAATCCCCAAAGGGAGAGAGATAGAAACATTGATGAGGATTATAAGCATGAATGTTATCATGACTAAGCATTGCCATCAATGTTGGTGTTTCCATCAATGCCAAAGGGGGATATTGTCATACAGTTGGCTTAAGTTGATGGACAATTGGTATGGATTGTTGGTTGTCATTGATTTCAACCATTGGAGAGTGATATTGTAGATTGATGTCAATCCTTAGTGATATATGTCAACCCTTGGAGAAAGTCTGGTAGCAAATTCCGGTAGCACAAAGGTTTGGGTAATGGATCCAAGTTTTTTTTTTATGCATAATGGTATGATTTTTAATATATTTGAAGGTAATATTATTCTATATGGGTAGTACATGTCATACCATTTCCGGTGGTACGTGGAACATCACATAACTCCTCATGGTTAGAGAGTTATGGCCATGTGAAGTTGGAGAACCCAGGTTTGGGTAATGGACCCAAGTTTGTTTGATGTATAACGGTATGAGTTTTGATATATTTGTAGGTAAGACTATTCTATATGGATATTACATGTCATGCCATTTTTGATGTTATGTGGAACGTCACATAACGCCTCACGGTTTGAGAGTTATGGCCTTACGAATTTGGAGGACCCTCATATGTTGGCTTGAAGACCCAAAAGGTCAAAGAAGTCAAAGTTCTTGCAAAGAAGAAATTATTTAAATAATAAAGTGAAGTGACAAAGTCAAAAATGATTATTTAAATAATGAAGTGAAGTGACAAAGTCAAAGAGGATTATTTAACTAATAAAGTGAAGTGACAAAGTCAAAAAGGATTATTTAAATAATAAAGTGAAGTGACAAAGTCAAATATGATTATTTAAATAATAAAGTGAAGTGACAAAGTCAAGGAGGATTATTTAAATAATAAAGTAAATGGAGAAATTTCTAATTATGGAAAGTGGTTAGAAGTGGGTTATCCCTAAAATAAGGAAATTGGGTTAAGATGGTTAAAAGGCAACCCCTTGAGGAAGCTACATGAAAGTATAAATAAGAGGCAAGGCTCTCTCATTTTAATTACACTTGAGAATATTGAACATATATAGGTGAATAAGGTCAGAAAAGGATATCTAAGCCTAATTTCAGAGGGAATGTGAAGTAAATAACACCGAAATTCAAGGGAGGATAAATTCTTTTGATGATGCTTTCTAAGGTATGTTATTTACAGGTCATCTCACCATTTTGGCAATAACTTTTTTTCTAGAATGATTCAGACTGTGAAATTGGGAGGCCATTGATGAAACATATCCAAGTAGATGTGGTCATTTTATTTTTGGAGTTACACTCTGTGGAAAATAGGGTTTGTGGCTAGTCCTGAAACTAGTCTAAAACAGGTGTTTTGGGTAAAAACGTCATAACTTTTTCATAATAGATCCAAATTTAGTAAGACCAAATGTGTTGGTTAGAGTACAGTCTGTAGTATTCTGTGTAAAATTTTCAGATCCATACAAAAAATATCCATGTGGGTCAATCTCTACAAGTTCTTTCTCTAGAGTAAGCCATAATTCAATAAGGTATGCCATTTTTTCTATAAATCCTTTTCTGAGAGGTTTCAAGTAGTGAAATCTAGAGGAATTGCATAAACGACATTGAAGAACATTGTGTACCATTTTCAGAGATGTATTCATTACAGGTACATAGTTATGATTATTTAAAGTTAGGGTTGTTGACTAATCCAAAACTAGTCATGTGAGACTAAAGTAAAATTTGATGAAAATGCTAGTCTTTTGTTGTTAAAGTTAAGGAAGGTTTGAAGGTATGTGATATTATACACCAGGTCTATTATAGAGTTACAAATCAGATTTGGATGATGAAATTGATGAGGGATTTTGGTTGAGGTACATGTTGGGTACATGGTTGAGATAAGTAGTTGATGAGTTGGCACATACATGAGGTGTATAGTTGATGATGTTGGTACATATTGATGAGTCATAGTTGATGAGTAGTTGATAAATGATTGGTACATACTTGGTACATGGTTGGAGGCACTTGTTAGTAGTATTATTAACACATGGTTTATGGATGATGTAGCATACTTGTATTGGTATATTATTAGAAGCACATATTGATCTTGGTGATAATTATGAGTTATTGTGTTATGCATGGTTGATGCACATGTTTATGGTACATGCCGATTACAGGTTGTTTGGTACAGGTTGGTTCATGGTTGATGCACTTGTTTATGGTACAGGTTTATTAGAGGTTGAGGTATCGGTTGATGCATGGTTGATGCATGGTTCAGGTTATTGGTACAGGTTGTTTGGTGTAGGTTGATTGGTACAGGTTTACAATAATATATCTCATAGTGATAGTGTGACAGTGGTTCCATCATTCTACTTATATACTAGGGCGGTTGGACGGGGCAAGGATAGGTGGTTGTAGCCACCTTCCGGTTGTAGCCGGAGAACACAGGGGGTTGTAGCCTCCTTCTGGTTGTAGCCAGAGAATTGGGGATTTGGAGCTTCCCTCAAGGTGTAGCCTAAGAAACTAGGGGGTTGGATCCTCCTTCCAGTTGCATGTGGAAAACAAATTAAGTTGGTGCTTCCAATGAATGTAATTCTTAAAGACATATAAGAAAAATCATTATGTGGTTTTCTCCCACTTTGGGTTTCCACGTAAAACACTGGTGTACTGTGTGTGCGCATGATTCCTCATTTGTTCATTGTTTCTTTACTCTGCAACTATTGGATGATAATGCTACATTGATATAAAAATTGCATTTTATGGTGAAAAAAGATTATATTTCTCTATTAATGATTCACCCCCCCTCTTAGTAATCCAACAATATCGTCCTAGTCTATATGTTAGTGGTGCTAGGCCCTTTAGACTTCAATATGCTTCTTGGGCATGATTATGGTTTTGCGAAGAAGGTTGTGGTGTCTACTCTCTTTCATGTGATGCATTTCCCTCACAATGGAAGCATTTTCACTATTGATCAACTGTCATCTAATAATCAACATCTGAGTTTGGCTTTAGCTCAGTTTTCCCCTTTATGTGTTCCTGGTGTTCGAGTAGAGTCTTCCTAGCCAAGGGTGAATTATGTGGTGTCTTATCCTCACTGTTCAATTCCTCATGAAATGGAATCTTTAGAGTTATGTTTTCCTTCTCGAGACAAGGTATTGATGATTGATCGGGTGTTGTATCCAATAGGGGCAGGTAATCCTTTTCTTTCCCCTCTTAGCCCAAGTAACTGACATTTCCTCTTGAGTCTGATATTGTTGTTTGTAAGACCTCGGGCCTTGGTATTTGTGTGTTGTCGAGCCCTGGTTTCATGGATGTTGAGTTTCCTTCAGAGAAGGCTATCCTTGAATCTATGATTATGTATCTTCGAACTCCTCCTGAACTAGAAACTTTACAAGTTGGTTACCAATGAAACCCTTGGCTTGAGCCTCGCAATACGCTCTACCTAGGGAAAAACTATGAATAATCCTCAAGGTTGTGCAGTCCTATGTATATATCGTACTTTTAGAGATTCTTGTTTTCAAGTTCTATATTCCATAGCAAATTTTTTTATCATAGGTTTCTATATTGGACTTATTAACTTATTGTTGGTTGTGGAGCCTGATTATCTTCCTGATTCAAATGTTTATTTCAGTCGTTCTTGGATCCCATTTCCTTATGGGGGGGTGTGGGGGGGATTTCCCCCCCAATATGTTTGTCAAGGGGGTCCATGGGAGTGACAATAATTAATGGATCCCCCCCTAGCGAGGGATTAGGGGGAAGCGCCTCTGAAGCGAAATTTTGGGAAACTTTTCCTTGTAAAATATTGTAACAACCCTAAGTATTTAATCAATTGCCATGGTTTAATTAATTGTTTAATGTATATTAGTTTAAATAATTAATTAATTAATTGTCCTGGTTAAATATTTGTTGAATGTGAATTGGTTTAATTAGCTAATTAATTAATTTAATGATTAAATATATGTTTAATAAAATCTAGTTTAATAAATTATTAATTATTATTTTGTATCGAATGATGGAACCATTAAAGACAAGTGGATAAGGTCGTTGTCATTGAATGGAGGGATAAGGTGGGTGACTCTTAATGAAAGGGAGAAGGTGGTGAATGAGAAAGGGGGAAAAGGAGGATAAGAGGGGGGAAAAACACTTGAGAAAGGACTTTTGGATTTTTGGGAGAGGGCATCATTTTGAGAGAGGAGAGGATTGTATTGCTGGTTTGGGGCTGGAGTAGCTTGCTGGAGGATGGTTCTAGTTTTTTCTTGAGGAAATTGTTGGATTTTGGTGGATTGAGACAGGGGGCACCTATTGCTGGGAGTTTTGGGCTTGGGGGCCAGGAATCCTTATGGAATCCTGGAGCTAGGGAGCTGGAGAGGCTATGTTCCTAGTTGGTTGGGAGGTTAGTCGGTTTTGGGAAGAGCATCAGGAAAAGTTGGAGAGCATCAGGCAGAGTTGGAGAACAGTAGTAGCATCAGTTAGAGGTATGTATTTTCATTATTATGCTGTGTTATGTGGTTTATTAGCATGCTATTGAATATGTTGAATACGCGGTTTGTTATGATGATGAATACGTGGGTTATTATGATGTTGCTCATAAATTTTAATTATGTTGAATAATAAATGGTTAAAAAGTTAGGATAACATTTCTCTATTTTAATTTATGTTTTATAAGGCTCTGTTGGAAGAGACCTTACAAATATTGTAATTATGTAGTCAATCTGGATCGTTCATTATAAGGTCACATATATGACAGTAGAAGTGTTGGCCCTTGACCAAGTTTTGGGAGATTCTTGGTCAAGTTTGACCTATTTTAGGACTTTGAAAGCCTGTCGAAGACGGAGCGCAAGACGAAGCAAAGATTGCGGGATCTCGACCCCTTTTTGGGTCCTTTTTTTGGGATTTGGGAATATGTAACAGGAATGGGATGTTGGCCCATGGGTTTACCCATGTTTAGGCCTGTTTTTTATGTATAAATAGAAGGCTAGGCAATTTAAGAAGTAGTTGAATAGTGCGCAAGAGTTGTGCAAGTTGGCCATGTGCTAAGAGTTGGATATGTGTGATCAAGACTTGTAAGGATTTGTGCATACTGTATGAGACTTGTAGAGCTAAGTGCAAGTCATTGTAAGAGACTATGAAGGATTTGTGCTGCAACACAAAGGAGGAGGATCTAGCGAATTATGCAGATCTCCTGTCCTATGCAAAGTAAGGGTTTTGTGGCTCTGTGGATGTAGATGACTGATTGAAGCTAATAAAGAAGAAGAGTTGGTGGATGTAGCCCCAGGGTGGGGGTGAACCATGTAAATACTGTGTTATTATGTATTGTGCGATGTTATGATGCATTTATGTGTTATTTGCTAAGTGCTTGATAAATATAGATAGATAGATATGTTTATGATTTGTTCTTATAATGAATCTGGATGCTAGATCTGATATCTATGAACTTTCTTAGTGCTTGAATCTACTAGATCTGATCTAATTCCTTTTCTAAGTTCTTATATACATTAGATCAAGGTGAATGTTTCGATGCTCTGTTTTCTCTGCGGAGTAGATATTGGTTAGATAATGATGAACTAACGGTGCTAAGTGCTCTATTAAGTGTCATAATCACAGATCTGTGTCCCAGCTAAGGTTGCATACACTTGAGTCCTGCAACCACCCCTGCCTCTACCTTAGGTGAGACTTCATTTTCTTCCCAGATGTTGCCGAAAGGGATAGTAGTTAGGGTTTTGTTGATGCATTATTGTAGTGTTGAACCTTGGGTCTTCCCCTTTGCCAAAAAATGGTTCCGTTTCTAGGACCTGAAACTGTGATTGCTGGGAACTAAGGAAGAAGAAGCTCTGTGCAAAGATCTGACCTAAAATTATGAAAGCTTTGTACATAGAACTGTTGTTCTAGTGTGCAGCACTCTAATAGTTTGGCAAGCTATGTGCTAAGGAAAATAAGTTTGATCTGAAGAAAAGAGGTAAGATCCGAAAGATTTGTGCTCTAAGAAAGGTAAAAGTGAGAATTCTTGATTAAAAGAGGTAAGATATGAAAGATCTATGATCTGATAAAGGTAAGAATATTGAAAAGTTCTAGATCTGAAAGCTTTGTGCTCTGCAGAAGTAAGATAAGTGGAAATTTTTGTTTCTAAATCATGGATCTAGGTATATTTGATAGATTCTATCCTGGCTTGAAAACTAGGGTATTAATAGATGAAATAAGGTTTTATATGAATAGATATAATAAGAATAGTGAAAAACATGTTATAGCTATGCATAGAAATAATGTTTGGACTAATAAGTGTATGCATGATCCTAGAAATATTTTTTTGCAGGTTAGCTACCATGATCCTGGTGCGTAGTACATGAAAGGCTAGGGATCATTTAAAAGAAAGAGAGGATTAACCCTCTATTACAGTTGCAGAAGACTAGAACATATTACTAAGGAATGCCCTGGGAGAAGACCCAATTGTCTTTGTTGTAAAGCTATAACAATGAAGTATTGGATTGTCCTAGAAAGATTTCTAAGCTTGAAGAAATGAACATGAGACAATAAAACCCTAAGGAAGATCCAAAAACTCAGATTATGACAGAATCCCAGGAAGAATCAGAGAAAGTATTGCTACAGATGAAAGAAACCCGGAATGATCACCGACATGTCAGATTATCAGGGATATTCAAAGAAAAAGAATGCCTTGAAGCAAGAATAGGAGACTTTGACATTGACTATGTTCTAGACGAGGAAACACATGTGAATATCATGATAGAGAGAACGTGGGAATCTATAGGGAAGCCTGCTATGATTTCGTCACTATAAGGAATAGGAATATTCAAAGGAAAGATGATAAACCTATGTGGAAAGCTCACCCGAATACCTATGAATGCCAATGGAACTTCGACAGAGGAAGATTTTGAGATTATTAAATTTATTGAGAATAGTGCCCCTTTTACCATGCTACTAGGAAAACCTTGGATTGAAAGAGATCAGGCCAGAAGGCAATAAAAAGAGAAATTTTTAGAACATAAGAAGCAAGGGTTAAAAGAATTCATGACTAGAAGGATCACACACTTGATTGAATAATAGAAGAACAGATCGAAGATATTTAACACTAGAGACCCGGATGTCAAAGTTGAAATAACACTAGAAGAACCACTGAAGATTGAAGTACATATTCCAGATAAAGAAGAAGGATCACCCGCAAATCTTAGGAAAGGATCTCAACATTGCAAAGTCACTATGTCAAAAGAAGATAAGAATCAAAACGCAAAAATGCCTACCGAGATGAAGCTCACTGGGAAGAAGGCTAGAAAGCTAAGTAAGAAGCGAGATAAGATAGAAAAGTTGCAGAAGGTTCTAGATGAAACCTCGTAGAAGAAAAATTTTCAAAATTGGAGCTTCGTCGGGATATCAGAACAAAAACACATGGCACTTCTCCATGACAAAGAAATATAGTTGTTGGTGACATTATAACCGTTAGACCAACACTCTAAACGGATATAAATAAATTTATGGATAGAAAACTCACCATCTGACTGTTGGGACCATGCTATAATGGACGGAATAGAGTTAATGAAGGCTTCATACCTATTGTAAGCAACCCGTTGTTGAGTTACCTATTTATCCCAACGTGCCATGCACCAAGAACACTTTTGCCAATCATGAATTTGAGCTCGCAGACTTGTTGATTTTACACAATGGTCATTGCTCTATTTCCCTCTATCCTATTTCAGTGTTTAAGTTACCCTCCAAACCCGATATCATTTACCCCAAATGTGTATGTCAGATGAGTTGAGCGATGCCGAGAAAATTGTTGAAGAAGTTTTGATTGACCTCATTACTGAAAGGGTCATATTGATGTCTACAGGTGTACAAGCATCGTCGACGAGAGGACTTCCATCCTCTCCATCCATTGCTTACGGAGCCAGACCATCCTTGCCATTTGATGAAAAGAGAACCAAGCACAGGGATGATATAGCGAATGCTAAATTGATCCCAACCATATTACCCACCTATATTCCACCCCTAAGCGGTTTATTAAATCGAGATAGCATTCCCAGAGATTTCAAATACACCTTGGTCACTGCGTACCTCCCGAAGTGGATATGCGCAGTTTGAGCAGGCCAAGATAAGATTGCGGCATTGAAGTTTAGCGACTTCAACCTCGAAGATCGCAAAGTTTACAACATGCTCTCCCCACATAAGTACCTAACCTGGACTAAGGGGAAGAATTTGAAGATAATCCCCCAGTCATGGACTATGAACCTCGCACACTCCACCCTTCTCAATGTCATGAAGATTCCCCACTTTGGACGACACCAGGAGGTAAATGCATGTGTCAAGTTGTTATTGTCTTGTTACCATGGTGGCTATTTGTGTCTAAACCACCATATAATAGTTGATCCGATGTTGTTCAATCAGATAATGGGCTTGAATATGCAAGGACCCGACCCACTGTAGTTTTACCCTGGAAAATTCATGGATCCTGCTCTAGCACAACGAATCAAGGACACTTATGGTGATGTCGAGAAGGGCATGCGAGGTTACAAAGTAGATTATATACAGAGTGGCATAGTGCACCTCGCCTATCATTTGATTGCAGGGAAGTTAGTCCAAAAGAACTGACCCACCCAAGTCACCAGTTTTGTAGTCAACCTTGCAGGCAAGTGCGCAGAAGGCCTCTATATGAACTAGGCGAAGTACTTGGTGAACCAGTTGGAACTTGACTGCAGAGAAGCACAAGATCAAGGATATGAATTCCATTTCAGCTGGCTTTTGATACTATTAGCTTTTATTGCTTGGGATATTTTGTAAGGTACAACCTTCTCGGACATCAAGCCTTTTGAACCACTGGCCGTGAAGTTCAGTACACTATGGTACTCAAGAGACATGAATAAATAGTGGCAGTCAAATGCTATTTTTCATACCTACTCCAATCAGCTGAAGGTAGCCATAAATTCTGAGCCTCACATGACTCTGAACACTCTACATCGGTTCATGCCTCTAATGAAGTTCAGCGTAGATCAACATTTTATTTACATCATAGCGTGTGCTAATGAGCACAAAAAACAACTTCATTCCTAGTACAAGCTAAAAGAGGAGGACTTGGAGGAAATCACCAAGGACTGGTCGGCGGACCTCCTTGTTCAAGCATACTCTGCGAAGATATTCAACATCAATAGCCCAAAAACTGCATAGGATACACCCGGACCTAGCGGGGCAAAGAAATTTGAAGAGGTCCAGGCATTAGACAGCACACCCATAAAGACTGTATCGATCTCACCAGAGCAAGGAGGTGATGGCGAAGAGTTAGGTGAAAAATAAGTCAAACAGAAGCAAGGAGACAAGGTTTATCCCCTGAAGAAGAGAAAAGGTTTGCCTCTGAAACCTTCCTTCCTAAAGAAAGTGAAGGCCACCATGACCAAGATGCAGACCGTTCTCACCTTCGATGACTTCAACTTCCTCATAGAAGCCCTATAAGTTGCTTCACTGGAAATAGCAGAGAAACAAGAAGTAAAGCAAGAGGAGTTGTATGATTGAATTTAGACTGAAATCTGAGGGGTACAACAAGCCCTACAGTCCACCCGTGTAGTCTCCACTACGTCAGGAGAGACAGAATTGGGAGATGAGGCAGATCAACTCCACCTATTATCCGATACAGTCGAAGCTCGCCTTCGACGAGCATAGGAAGAAACAATGCAAGCCACCCAGGCTTTGACCCAAGTACAAGGGGTACTAGTAGAGCAACACAGTGCTGAAGAACGAGAAAATCTTGCTCTCCAAGCAAATTTTGACGAAGAAAAATCACATCTACAACAAGAAAAGGAAACATTGCTTGCAGAGAAACTAAAAGTAAAGGGAATGGTCAATAGATCACTTCACTCTATGACAATCATTGAAGTAAAGGCCGAAGATTGAGTTCCACAACAAGTAGTGCAACTTGAAGAATTCATCCAACAGCTACAGCAACACATCACAGACTTGGAACTACGCACAGTACTTGAAACCCCACAAGATGTAAGAAACCAAAGGGAAGCAACCACCAAGAGCACAGTTGAAAGGCTCAAGGCTCTTACCTTGGAATGTAAGAACCTCACTGATTGCAGTGCCCATACCTACGGACAACTCATGGAGAACCCATAATTGAAGGCACTGGAGTTGCAACTCCAAGAGGTGAAGTATCAAGCCAAAAAGATACAGGCGCAGCTGAAGTCCATGTCAGTTGTGGAAAGAATGAAGTGCTCCCAAGAGAAATGCACTGCACAACAACAAATCCATACTATCCAGAGAAGAGTTATGGAGGTAACTCATAAACTCCAACCTGTGCAAGACAAGTCCTATCAATTTTTTACAGAAGTAGAAGGCCAAGGAGAAGATCTAGAGCAAGTTGTCGCTACAGCTGAAAAGCATCTAAAGGGACCGATCAATGATGCAGTCATCCAAGAGTTTTTAGAACAGGAGGTTGTGGCACAAAATCAAGTCGAAGTAGCTCGATCCAAGCTCGAGGCGTTCGAAGCAGAGCTAGTTAGACCAGAGTGACTTGGGACGAGTCACAGGTGAGTGTTGGGGGCCTGTTGGCCCTTGACCAAGTTTTGGGATATTCTTGGTCAAGTTTGACCTATTTTGGGACTTTGATAGCCTGTCAAAGACGGAGCGCAAGACAAAGCAGAGATCGCAGGATATCAACCCCTTTTTGGGTCCTTTTTTGGGATTTGGAAATATGTAATGGGAATGGGATGTTGGCCCATGGGTTTACCCATGTTTAGGCCTATTTTGTATGTATAAATAGAAGGCTAGGCAATGTAAGAAGTAGTTGAATAGTGCGCAAGAGTTGTGCAAGTTGGCTTAGTGCTAAGAGTTTGATCTATGTGATCAAGATTTGTAAGGCTTCATGCATACTATATGAGACTTACAGAGCTAAGTGCAAGTCATTGTAAGAGACTGTGAAGGCTTTGTGCTACAACAAAAGGAAGGAGGATCTAGCGAGCTGCGTAGATCTCCTATCCTATGCGGAGTAAGGGTTTTGTGGCTATGTGCATGTAGATGACTGATTGAAGCTAATAAAGAAGAAGAGTTGGTGGATGTAGCCCCAGGGTGGGGGTGAACCACATAAATATCGTGTTATTCTGCTTTGTGCGATGTTTTTATGCATTTATGTGTTATTTTCTAAGTGCTTGATAGATATAGATAAATAGATCTATTTATGCTTTGTTCTTATAATGAATCTGGATGCTACATCTGACATCTGTGAAACTGGTTAGTGCCTGAATCTGCTAGATCTGATCTAATTCATTTTCTAAGTGCTTATATAAATTAGATCAGGGTGAATGCTATGATGCTTTGTTTTCTCTATGGAGTAGATATTGGTTAGATAATGATGAACTAATGGTGCTAAGTTCTCTATTAAGTGTCATAATCACATATTTGTATCCTGACTAAGGTTGCAGACACCTGAGTCCTGCAACCAGCCCTACCTCTACCTCGGGTGAGACTTCATCTGCTTCGCAGGTGTTTCCAAAAGGGTCGGTAGTTAGGGTTTTGTTTGTGCGTTGTTGTAGCGTTGAACCCTAGGTCTGCCCCTATGCCAACAAGAAGTTATGTCATGTTTTTTTTTCCTAGAAGGAAACACTCTTTTCATGAGGGAAATGTATTGCGATTGTATATTGCGATTGTATTCTGAGAGAAGAGACTGTGAAAGATAGAAGATGAAGTTACAAAGGGTGTATTGTAGGTTGTATCCCTTCATTTTGTTGGATAATAATAAAGGAAGGGCCTAGCAATTTCTATGGTGGACGTATCCCACACTGGGTGAACCATGTATATCTATGTCTCTATTGTATTGTGCATTTTCTATGTTTTATTTCCACATTTGTTTTATTTTATTACTATGTGGTCCTATTTTTCTAACACTTCTGGGTAAGTGTGTTTGGTCTTATATACATGATTTTGAAGACTTTTTTCTTTGGTACCTTTCTTCATGTCGATCCGTTATGATAGGTAATGATCTTGAAACTGACATATAGGTTAGATTTCCCCTCCATGCATTTTTTAAACTATCCATTTCCTGTTTCATTTTTCCTTAAGATCAACCCCACTAAGTTGCGACACGAAACCTTCTCTATTGTTTAGAAGTGTCATAATTCATGTGGTAGAGCCTACCTTCCATGTGCATCCTAGATTAGAATCCCTTTGTATTATGGAACTCATGCTTCAAGTTTTCAATTAGTCTTAGGAGTCTGTTTTAGTCCTTCCATGACTTTGCATTGAAGCCTTATGTCTTCTTCTCAATATTTTGTTGGTCGTTACCAACAAGACTCCCTCTTATACATGCCAATTATGTTGGCATTTCTTCATATTCTTTAGCAGGTATTTTGTTTCTTACTAACATGTAGGGTAGGTTCCATTCCACCTGCATAATGCATTTTTCTGTATCGTTCAAATATCTACCATAGGATCCACCCCATTCATTTTCGACATCATACCTTCATGCTGTTTTAAAGGTTTTGTTTACGGATGGTAGAACTTACCTCTTCATGGGTGTCCTAGTTAGTACCTTACTTGCATTTTTTACTCCTATGATGTAGTATTCTTATAGTCTTAGAAGCCCTATTTAGTCTCTTCATGTCTTTTCATTGAAGCCTCATGATTTCCTCTTAATATCTTTCTGGCTAATGTATCGACAGGGCTTCCAAATTTTTGTTGAGTTGTAATTGCATTGCATATGAATTGTCTGTGCTTTTAGGACTAATGATGACCTCAACTTGCTATTGTTGAACTATTTTCTTATGCATTCCTACCAGCTTCTAGCCTTGCAATTTATTCCTTTGCGACTCGACACATTTATCCCCAGAGGAGACATTCCCCTGAGTGTCCTTATCTTTCACATGCTTCCTTGCATTGAGGATAAGTATGTTCCTTGTGCTTTGGAACTAGTTTTCTTGCCCACGACACTCATTTCCTCCACTGTACTATATCACTCTTTTATTATTTTTCCATCTTTAACAATATGAAAAAGACAAAAAAAATAAAAAAAACCAAAAAGAGGGGGGAAGTTTCTATCTCGTTTGTTGGCAGTAGTCTTGTCGTCTTTGAACAAATCACAATATTGAGTCAGTATTTCATTATTTTGGGTTTAGTGTGGATTTAGGAGAATATTTCTCATTGTGGAGCATAATTTCTCTCGGTTGGTTATTCTTCCAACCATATGGAGCATTTGTAGATGCCTCCTGTATCACAATTATATCCCAATTAATAATCATGCTGCCTAAGTCACATAAAGTGTCGTGATTTTGTTCAAGGGATTTTTTAGCTTGAGCCCACCATTCTATAGTAAGTCTTTGACCTTTTAAGTCGACACTCCCAAGTCCGTCAATTTCATCTCATTATCACAAGTATCTATGTATCTTACTCGTACTAGTATAGAAGTTCCCCATTGACTTCTTGCTAGCGGGTCTTCTCTTATCGAATCCAATACATTGCTATGAGAGTATGACCTAGAGTAGCACCATGGTATTATTTCCATCATGGATAGGTGACCTTGCACTCAAAAGATGACAAACCATAATTGGTCACTGACTGAGCAGTTTCCCTTATGTTCAATGTCAACAACAATCATTTCACATAGGGATTCGTGTGGTGCCTTGGTTTCCATTTTACCCCACTAGTGGATTCCTCATCTTTGTTAGTATTCTTCATTATTGGCTATTATTCATATAGTATTTTTCATGTGCTATTCCATCTCGTGCATGTCGGAGTCATACTTTGGTTTGTTCCTTACAATTTTTTCATCCGAGTCCTTCCAAATTTTTGGCCTTCTACTACCCCTCGTGCTGGATGATGGAGGATTTCTTAATTCCTTCTTTCCAGCGGATCTCTTCCTATCGAATTCAACACAATTTTCTCTGGGATAGGGATCTAGAGTCATATTTGGTACCTTCGGGATTGCATTCATCAGTGCCAGTTTCCCTCGCTATTTACAATGGGAATATATCAATGTCCCTTGCTTGATAGATTCTACCAGGTGCTCGATATTAGTTCATTTATTCTCACTTGTTAGATTGTACCATAGTACCTTGATGCCCATTATCATCATTGGTGGGTCATATAACATTTTTTAATGATATACATCATTGATCGGTAATCAACCTATGTTTCACTATGTTCTATCCTATCACATCTATTCACATAGTGTAGACTCATAGCACGATGGATCATTTTGAAGACTTCGGGTGAATTATGAGCATCACATCTTTTGTGCTCCTGCCTGACATATATTGTACCATCCCATAGACATTAGTACTTGGTGAGGATTAGTTTTTTCACTCCATTGGTCCCAAATATCCTCTAATTTTTATTTTGAGACATAGCTCCACTATCTATCTATTCATGGCTATGATCTACTTTCACATGGATCCATTGTGTATTCCTCATGGCCCTACTTTCTACTTCATATATATCACATGGATCCATTGTGTATTTTTCATGGCCATGGAAATTAGTCATAATTTCATATATATGCCATGGATCCGCAGTGTACTTGATTTGGCGATCATGCTTACATCACTCCTAAGCATGGGTATTCCCAACTTGGGAAGAGAATACTCTTACTCGATCTCCATTGACAATTTTTGTTCTTGAGTGAGCTATTCGAGAACCTTCATTTGGCTCTACTTCAATGCATCCTCGCCTCTTTGATTTATATTGTATTTTGGCCATATGTTTCCCTTTTGACCTCACACATTAGGGGGCATCTATTATAACACAAATTTCCACACCACAATGCATTTGTGACATGGTCTAACCTTTCCCCTGGCTTGCAAACTCAAATCCCAACTTTCCTCATCAAAGTAACTTTAAAAAAATGTCTTTTCTTATATCTATGGGTCACCTTGGTGCAACTCATTTACATCCGCACATTTATAGTGTACAACTAGCGGATTCCCCCAAAAAATAAAAAAATAAAATAATTCCACATTTTCGAACGGAAATTTCAGTTGGGCTTGTTTCCCAACCTCCCTGATCCCATACCAAACAAAATTCAATCTCCTTAACTTCTTGATGATGGTATAAACACACATTTTTGGACATGGATGAGGATGAAAACCTAGGTGCAAATTTATGCTAAAGAAATTACAAATCTCCCTATTCCCCTTCATCCTCTAAGTAGCATCCCTGTAACCAGGAGCCCTTGTTCCAGCTTTCCTTCCTTTTCATTATATGTCCATAAGTTGTGTTACTATCCTTATTGGGTAATCCAAGGAAGGGAAAAATTGTTGAGTGATGCTTGAAGGACCTTTTGGAGGAACCTGGTTGGTTGGCTTCGAGGTAGTGTCGGTGGTTGGAGTCAGGTTGTAACCAATTCTTTTATCATTGCTAATAAAGAGTTATCTTTTCCCCATACTTGTGTAGTATTGATTCAATTTGTTTATGTATGTCCAATTACTCTTCATATTTGAATATTTCTATTAGTTAATTGTATGACTTTATTCTATAAATACCTTGTTGTAGCACTTTCTTGATCTTCTTTTGCAGGTTAACTCACGTAGGAGTCAAGAGTTGTACCGGGGTCGATAGCGGGGAATGACATTGAACGTAAGGATACAAGGTGTGAAACTTTCTTCCCTCTCTAGTGAAATAGTTATTCCATTACAAGTCTTATGTGTGGGTTAGGTTTTTGTCTTTCACTTGGTCAATATTTGTTGTGACATGACCCAAATTCATGAGGGGGAAATCCCATAACAAGTTGTAAACAATCATTTTTACCATTTTCAATAAAAGATTTTTTGTTTCCTCCATACATGTGTAAATGGATTTCAAACTATTGATATATGCTAGTTTCTTTCACATACTTGAATATTTACACATTATATGTATGATTTGAATCTATAACTACCTTTGTTGCAACATAGAATTGGTTTTCTGTTGCAGGTTGATACCAGTGGAGACCGGGAGAAACATTGAAGCCAGAGAGTGAGGATTGACATCAGACGTAGGATATAAGGTGTGAGGCCTCTCCTTATCTCTTTGTACCTCTTTCACTTCTCAAAGTAGTTATTCTTAACATCTCATTATTGTCTATGGGGGTAAATTTTTGTATTTTATATATGGTCTTTCTCTTTTGTGACATTATCCAAGGTCACAGGGGAAAAATTATGTAACACCTTCCTTCTTCTACACCCTTCCAAATAAAGGTTCAAGCTTATTGAAAAATCATATATCGATGTATAGTAGATGAAGGAGCCTCTACAATGATTTTATCCTCTTTGTCTTGGCAAGCTATAGGTTCTCCCAAGCTTGTATTATCTCCTATTTAGAGGTTGACTTTTGTTAGAAGACCTACTGAATATTTGGGAATTTTGATCAAATATAGACAAGAACAACAAGATGATGGAAAATGATCACTATCCAAATATTTTGTATTCACGCCAATGGTACATATTTATAATAAAATGGGTGATGCCACCTCATAGAGATATTTTCTCTAGATCCTAAAATCATGCATGATGATTAGGCTAGGCAATCTTAACTAACTCATTAGTCATCACTTGAGGACATATTACTAATATCCTAAATGAATAATACAAATATAGGAGACAATTAGACTTAGTGATTGGTAATGTAAGCCATAGGATAACATCCACCCCTCCTGCAATCAGAAGTCCGATCAATAATACCAACAATGAAGCATAAACTGGTATCAATTCCAAGTCTTCATACTGAAACTCCTGAGTTGAGCCTCAATGAAGAGCTACCTGAAAAACTGTCAATCTAGATGTTTCATCTGAAATGAAATGGAAGAGAGATGAGATATGGAAGTGAACAACTGCAATATTTGAACATTCTCTAATTTCTTGACAATTCGATCATTTATCCAACTATTTGATCTAGAAGAATCTGATGTCTTCTGCTAATTAGTGAACACGTAGTATCACCACTCTATTTTCAGTGTATCATTGAAATGCTCTTTGAATTTGTGGTTTGGGATAACCACTAACCAATTGATACCATGTATTTGACAGTTTTTGGATGACCACTAACCAATTTTGACACTTTTAGGTGTCTAACAACATCCCATTGTATGATGTGTATGATTCAATTCCAATTCACTGAACCATAGTTCTACCAAAGTCTGTCATCTACAAACTGCAGTTACCTATCTGGAAAATTTGATGCCCATCTGGCATATTTGTTGTTGAAACTTTCGGTCTGATAACCATATGCAATTCCATCATTAATTCCCTTCCATCAAAATTTCACCATGGCTCTGATACCAATTGATAAAATATAGACAAGAACAACAAGATGACGGAAAAGGATAACTAGACAACTCTTTTGTATTCACACCAATGGTACATATTTATAATACAATGGGTGATTCCACCTCATAGAGAGATTTTCTCTAGATCCTAAAATCATGCATGATGATTAGGCTAGGAAATCTTAACTAACTCATTATTCATCACTTCAGGATATATTACTAATATCCTAAATGAATAATACAAATGTAGGTGACAATTAGACTTAGTGATTGGTAAGGTAATCCATAGGCTAACAAATTCTTCCTCAATTGTCTATTACATTATGTGGAAAGATTGTCATGGTTGATGTAATAGTGGTAAATGGCCCATTAGACTTCAATATGTTTCTTGGGTGTGATTATGTATATTCTATGACTGTTATGGTGTCTATAGTCTTTCAAGTGATGCCTTTTCCTCGCAATGGAATAATTTTCATGATTGATCAAATTTCATTTGATAATCACCATCCTTATTCGAATTTTGACCATGCTACTTGTTATAGCAAGATTTGCCTCACCCTATGAATTTTTTTTCAGAAAGCCTTTTTCCATTTCCCTATGAAGACTTGAAGCCCCTTTTTATAGGTCCTAGAGCTAAAAACAATACTTTTCTACATATACACGCCCTAACTATTATAAAACATGTGTATACGTAATTTGCACCATTATAGCCCACGTACATCGGGTTTTGTGCCCAAAATTAAAAATTAGTGTCGGATTTCCATGTCAGGGCATGGGATCCATGATCCTTGAAATTCCATATAATAGAAACATTCTGACTCAACTCTTCAGCTCCATTTGAAGGAAATAAATGGGTCATATCCAAGCTATGAAAAGGAGGAGAAGAATTCAACTTTGAGAGAAAAGTTACTCTAGAGAAATTATTCACTTCATATTCAGTATGCATCCCTTTGTCCTTTTAAGTATGAACACATTGTTCATCCCCCAAGCTCTTACCTCCTTGATTGAGAACCTCATTGTATCTCTTATATGATCTTGCCTTTGGTGGAGGATTGAAATGGTGGAGGCCTAGTTGGAAGAGACTTAGTTTCTCGATTCTGATCTGTGTCGACATGGAAGTTTGTAATTCATTCACTTCTGCTGATTACATTTTAATAAAAATACTCTTTTCTCGTCCAATTAATATATTGCAAATATTTAAATTGTTATTCCATGGGAATATTTGTTATGAATGTTGATGGATTATGCTATTGAATGTGATAACTTTATATATTATCGAAATATGCTTGCGTTTATTGGTTGTTGAGGACAAGTTGCAAGTGTATTGCTTTGAGTCAAGTTCTCAATGGTGGACTTCATCGAACGTCTAGATGAGGTAGTATCTTTATCTTGTGTTGTTAGCATATTTTCTTATATAGCATACCTAAGATTAGAGTTGATTTTTACATTCATTTCCGTCTGTTGTGGTTTACCATTGGCCATAGAGAGATTTTCCTCGTAACAGAATTGGAGACCATACTCGGGATAGAATCTTCTTTTCAGGGTTTAGATTTTTTTTCTTCTTTGATTGCTCTCGTTTATATTGAGTTTCTTGTCGTCTGATTGCTTGACATCCTTTGTTCATTTTGAGTCTGAGTTTCTTAGCCTTATCCTTAGCCTGACAATTTTTTAATACATATACGCGGGTTTTTACTTGATAGTTGTGTACATACGTCTGTTTTCCTTCTTCAAGAGGTATATATACATAGTTTTCTCCTGAACAGTCGCATACATCATCCTTTTTTTCTTGGTTGTTGAGTTTGATGTTTGTTGGGTAAGTTGTGATGGTTTCTAAGTCTTGTTGGGTCTCTGTTATAACTGTTAAGTGCTTGTAGAATGATAGGAAACCTTTCTTTGGTTGAATTTTTGGGTGGTGCCTTTATCATCATCCTTTTCATTTATTGTCCTTGCATATTGGGCTGGGTGTTTGCTTCTTGATATCCTACTTGGTTTGTCTCTGTTTACATATAGTAGAATCTTTATATCAAGTTGTTGTTCAGTCCTTTCATTTTCATTCTTTTATATTGAAAATACAAAAATATTAAGAATTTTTCATTGTTGGCATTTGATCTTTTGGGTCCTTATCATTGATCTTAGTACATTTATAGAAAGATTGAATCTTATTTGAAATTACATAATTAAATTGAAAATTGTATTTTGAAAAGCTTATCATTTATTGGGAATTGAAGTTATGACTTTGCATTTTATTCATATTCATTTATTTTACTTTCTGAGTCATAACATCATTAGTTTCACGACCGCACCTTTTTTAGTAAGCAAGGCCACTAAAAGAAATGCTCATAATTTAAAATTGATTAGAAATGATTTTATTTTCTAAGGTGCACAAACTAGCTTAGGATTTAGAGCCTTGGAATAGGATTTTGTGAGTAAAATTCTCCAAGGATATTAAATATACATATGTGTCTAAATAAGCGAGTGGTGAAATCCATTGTATAATTGGTGATGTCAGGAGGCTCCTCTTACACCGGAGTTAAGTATGAGATCATGTGAGGTTGGTTGAGGGGATATCCCCCCAATATTGTTGGGACTCAGAAATGTCGTATTTTCATCCACCTTTCCCTTCACTATTCCTTACATTTTCATCGCCCCATTAAACCTTCATCATACCATTTTCATAAATACATTTGGGTTTCACATTATTATTTTCCACTTTATTCATTTTAGTATTAAAAATTTATGATTAAATATTAGAAAATATACATGTTTTTCATATATATCTCAATTATGTGTGAGCTTTGTAATGTGTGGGAATATGTGGATGATTGAATTCAAAGAGGCTTCGAATATCTCTTCCATCATTCCAAAGGAGATAATTATTCAAGCCTCTCTTCAGGAGAAGATCATGGAAATTTGGTCAGAATATCTTATCTAAGATATATAGAGATATGTGTGAGGATTTAAAGGGATCATATCACTTGTAATAATGGGAAGTAGTTGAGTGGTTAGAGAATAGTGGATCTGCAATTATGAGATGGATTTATCTTCTTCATGTATATAAGGGTGCTCTCTTCATGGGAATTTAATTAGGATTCAATTAGAATTAGGATTGAAACTTGAGTTTTGGAATTAGTCTTGTAATTAGGAGAGGAATTATTAAACTTTGTTATTCTTTCATGTTTTTGTCATTTGACTATTGCAATATGATTTTAGATTGATATGTTGTATGAGCTCATTGTTGTTAACTTTCTTCACATGTTGTATTTCCCTTAGGCAGTTTCATGCTTTCCTAGTTATTGTTTCAATGCTTTTTTAGATCGGTTTGATTTCAGTAACATAGATTAGATTAGATTAGTTCTACTTGAGTCCTGCATATTCTGATCGCGTGTGCCATTCGGAGTCGATACCCGGGTTGACAATTAAATGGTTGGGTAAAATTACTATAGCGACATATATTTAAGCACGACATTTTGGGCGCCGTTCTGCCCAGGAAACCTGAGGGATTGAGGTGTCGAGGAAAGCGGAGCTTAAAGATTTTGCTTAGTGGAAGGAAGTTAGAAGGTCCAGTTCTCGTAGATTTCAATTTACGCAGGGTGTGTTAATTGAAGCAGGGCAAGGTCCACACTTAATGGAAGAGTTAGAAGGTCTTGTTCTGCAGTAGATTTCAATTTTACGCAAGTGTGTTAGTCGAGGAAGCAGGGGCTTAAAGGTCCTAGCAATGGAAGGGATTAGAAGGTCCTGTTCTACAGAGATTTCAATTTTACCAGGTGTGTTGAGTGAAGCGAGGCTTAAAGGTCCACAGCGGAGGGATTAGAAGGTCTGTTCTCATGGAATTTCAATTTACGCAAGGGTGTGTTGAGTCGGTAGGGCTTAAAGGTCCATGTGTAATGGAAGGGATTAGAAGGTCCTGTTCTACAGAATTTCAATTGTTTTCTACAAGCATGCTAATGGATTGGGTTAAGGGTCCCTGCGTAATGGAATGGATTAAGGTCATGTTCTCTGTTAGGAGATAGATAGCTTTCAATGTGTGTTAATCATTTCAGTTAATGGGTTCTCCACAAGCTGTGAAGAGTGTTTTGTGTTTTACGACCAGTGTGATTTTCGGATTTTGGTTTTGATTTGGATCTTGAATCCCTTCTTCTTTTTAACAGGATTTAACTATGAGTATAAGCTTGGAACAATAAACTCCGGATCCTTGCGGGCCCAGGGGTTTCCCTCTTCGGAAGAAGATCTTGATAGCGATCGAGAGCTTAATTACTCCTCTGGAAACAGACGATGAATCAATACATAAAGAATGAAAGCAAGAGGAGGAGGAGGACAACGAAGAATTTATTGGGGATGTAGAATTAGGATACAAAATTACACCTACAGGAGCCTCCTCGAACAATGGACAGCGGATGCAGGTAAAAGTCATTTAGTTTTTCTTTCTCTTTTTATGATAATTTAGAGTTCCAGCAGTTTTCCAATTATCTTTGGTATATTCATGCATATTCCCGATTATCATTTGTCAAATTTCCAGTGAAGCCATACTACTATTACGTGTATGGATTCACTGGAAATTTGATTACAAGTAACTGCTTTCTAATTTTTAATTAGTATAGAATAAATATAGGCTTTGTTTTTCAGTTTTTAATTTTATTTTTTCCGTTTTTTTTTTTTTTTTTTTTTTTTAATAAGGTATGCTCTCCTCCGCGCCATTGGGACCGTGAGGATCAGAAAGTAGGGATGACTAACAATGTTTTTTTTAGGAAGTATAATGATGCTTAAATGCTCCATTTGCAAAAGAAAAATTATGAATAAACATGTGATCTTTGGACAGCGATGGGTACATGCTTGGCCGGTTTGAAGCAGATAATCAACATCCCACTTCGTTCTTTATCATACGTTTTCAAGCCAGAATTTCTAAAATTTTACTACGAAAAACACATAAGCGAAAGAAATATATATATATATATATATCTTTGAAAGCGGTCTACAGCTATATGTTGAAATACATGCTATAATGCGAATACTTTGGTTGCAACTATGTCATAATCAAATTGTTTGCATAGATTGGCTTAAACCCTGCAATTCGAAACACAGCAAATCCTAGCTGAATTTCGGAACTGCGAACAAAACAAAACCAAAATTGATGTTCATAATCCTCATGTTTGATTAAGATTTTATTTTGTTCCAGAAATTTATTTTTTACATTACTTTTTAGATCTTGAAACAGATTTGTAGCTTATCTTTGGTACTAAGTACAGCATAAGATGAAACCTGATCTTGAGTATATGCTGAAGAAACAACTGCGTAGTAGATGCTGGCTCGCGGCTATGGCGATCTTTGGCTCTGTTGTAATATGCTAAAACCTGACCTGGCAAGCATAAAAATTTTGAAACTCTGATCTTGGTATTATATGTTGAAACAACTGGCATGATCTTTTGAAACTCTTTCCTTATAGTAGATGTTGAAACAGTACGTAGCAGATGGCTCTGTTGTAGCATATCTTTGAAAGATGTGAATTTTTTTTTACATCGCATTACAGTGGATTTGGTATGTCTTCACAGTTTTGGTTTATTTCTAGTTTTTGAGTTGCATCAACACCGCCTTGTCTTCCGTCTTTATCCTGTAACCTGTAAATCAACTTTGCAACAAAACAATCAAAGAAAAACCTTAGTTTGCAATTTTAATTTATATATCGAATAAAATGCACATAAATGAAAAAATAAAAATAAAAATAGAAAAAATAGATTACAACGGGTTTATCAAAAGCATGGCTATGAAATTAATTTACAGCAATTGGCTTAGCATGAACCTTGCAAAATGAGGGTATGGCTTGTTTCATCCAACATTCACCGCGAGAATCCGTTTGATATTTTTTGTTGAAAAGCGAATAAAAGAACTGGATTAAGTATTTGTCTTCCTTAAAAGAATTTCAAAGGTCTAGTTGGAGTTTTCTTGGCTAAAATCCATGGATTATTATGATCACTCATATATTTCAAGCTTGAATGTTATTATTAGAATTGTTTTTAACAATACGTGCTTCTTGGTGATACGTTGCATCTTGGGTTATGTTTCTACCTTTTAAAATCCTTGTTTTGTTAGAGATCTATTAAAATCCGGAAGCACACTTTTCATTTCTAGAACTCCTCTCATAATGTGGATCGAGCGCAAACCCGTTATAACAAATAGCTGAAAATAAGAAGAAACTCTCGATTTGAAATTTTTTAGATCTAGTCGCGATCCATTTACCAGACAGTCAACCGGGTGCAATTTTGAATAATGATTGTGAATTTCAAAATCAGGGACACAGGTTTTGTGCAGAAGGGTCTTATCTAGTACGACAAGCGAGAGTGATTTTAAAGAAATTCTTCTTGGTTTGGGAAGCGGTTTGATTTTTGAACGCTGAAAATACTCCAATTTGGGATGAGCAGGACAACAACAGTCAGAAACTCATACTTTCAGGTTAAGGAAAGTAAGCGATTCTTTATGAATGAGAACTGATTCTGATTTAGGTAGCAGGTGGAGGCTTGAGCCATGTGAGGAATCAATTAATAAGGAGGGCCAAAACAATAAAATTTTAATGATCTATTTATATTCCTTGGAATTCCCGGTCGCGATGTTTTTTGCGGGCAGTACTTATATTACAAGATATGCTTATTGGATGCAGGGAGAATTAGGGCTTTGTTGTTTATTGTAATGATGTACTAAAGGGATCTCGGTTATTCGTTTCATTTTATTGTCTTTTATTACATGGTACACTTAAAAGTGATTCAAATATTGAAAATTTTACAACTACTACTTCAGGGAGCTCTGTAGCTATATAGGTTACTTTTTGGGATGGCATCTCATGATAGAAAAAGTAAGGTTGGTGCAATTGAGATCCTCACAGAGACAATTTCACAATTTTCCTCTCAAGTTGTGCAGGCTGACACTGAAGAAAATGGCAGTATGGTTATTAATTGATTAGAAGTGCATACGTGTCCATATAAGCGCAGAATAGTATTCAAGGCCGATGTTGAAACACATAACTGTCCAAGGTCGCTATTGTTGAAACACATAACTGTCCAGAGTTGTTGTTGAACTGATGTTGAAACACGGGGCTGCTACATAGTTCGAGGATGCAGTCTTGAAACGAAGCTATCCCTTTCGGTTGAAGTCACAGAATCTTGAAACTCTGGAGCTATACTTTCAGAGTTGAAGTGTAGATGCTGAAACGAGAGGAGGCCCTTCGATCTTGAAACGAACTTCCTACGGTCGTGAATACGGGGTTGACCTGATCAAGAAGCGCAATTCAGCATGCAGAGTATGCGAGGGAATTCTCATTTGTTTGTAATCAGGACTAAGTGGCTGGGTGGTGCTCAAAGGTTGATGATATCAAAATTTGGGGCTATAGAAGCATTAACAAAGTATCTCTCTCTTGGTTCTCAAGATGCTATAGAAGAAGCACTAACAGATTTATTAAGGATTCTGTTTTTAGAAGTGAGTCACGAGATGCTTGACTGAATTTGCTATTGGAGGTACATCAATCGTTGGATTCTTGACAGTATGCTTGGGTACTAGAGGGGATCAAGATCTGATTACAACAAGGATTTTGGAAGGTCTTTTTACTGCAGACCACATTATTGAAAATCTTTCAAGAACGCTTGCATTTGTGTGACGTTGAAGACATGTTGAGAGCGGGGAATAAAGAGAAGCGGGATGTAAAAGTCTCATTAGACTTGGGGTTTGCACTTTCACGATAATCAGATTATAGTTGCATGCTTTGGATAATTTTATACATCCGCTCTTATCACAAGTGGCATTGAACATTGTCTGTGATTTTTATTTTGTTTGCCTTTAGCATAATTTTTATTTTTCTTTTCATTTCCTTTTGTGGTATTATATAAATAAAAAAAGAAACACGAAAATTATAAAAGCTATAAAAATTATAAAACTCAAACATTGCAGATGGATCTTCCCACTTCCTGGAACATAATTCCAATAATGTTCCATTTGTATTTAATGATAATTCCTTGAGTTACTTGAAACAAGTTTTGACAAAGGAGATTGCCCACGACAATAGGTAAAAGACACATTTCATTTTTTTGGCATTTTTTCTTATTCCACTGCGACTTTATGTTTTCATGATCTCACTATTTAATGCGGGGTTTAAGGTACTAACATTTCTGAGGGTTCAAAGATGAAGTTACATTTCTTTGATGTGATTTTTCAAGAATCAGAAACTTTTAACAAACATGCTTTGATCAACAGCCTGACGAAGTTGTTACTCATCATAAACAATCATGGCTTCTAACATTTACGGGGAAACCTTTCATAACCCATTTCGTCATGCATGTTTATCCTATTTTTTCTCCTTCAATTCACACATTAAGTCATCCATGTGGAAGCCTATAGTACCATCACTTTTATCAGGTCGGAGACTTTACACATGCCTATTTTCTACGAATGTATACATTCCTTTATCCCTTCGAGTTCATTTTGCCTTCTTTCCATTTAGGTTCACCCTTTTGAATAAAACCATTTTAGTTCCCTTTCCATGATTACAGTCCCTTGTTTTCCTCGCCATGCCGATACTTTGGTACACTTGTTGCTCATGAGTTCTTTCCATTGATAGTCCCACCAAATATTTTTTGTCCTGACTTCGCGTTGATGTGGGATTCCTTAAGATACGCAAACAAGTCTTGCCCACTCGACCTCAACACCTTATCTGGGATATAGACTAGAGTCCATTTTGAGTGCCACCGGAAGCACGTACCTTAATGGCCAAAGTTCTCTGGCCGACGTCGTGGAATACATCAATGTCCCTTGATGCGATAGGATCTTACCAAATTAGCTCGACATCGTTCATCTATTAAGCGCCATAGAGATGTACTTGGGTACCTTAACACTCATTGACATAATTGGTGGTTTTCGCATTGGATTAACGGCATTCATCGATAGTAGGTAATCCAATGAATTTCTTTTCATGTTCGACAGCCGGTACATTTATTACGCCTTGACTAGATTTGTACCATTGGGTTTTGTAGCGGGTGAAGACTATACACTTTTCTGTGACTCCTCAGCAGTTACAACAGGATGATTTCAGATCTATGTGAGCACGACAGTTCCACATTTCATACTTTCTCTTTTCCATGCTTCATCGGCCACCGGTTCAGATTCCTCCACTACACACTCTCACGGAACCGGCGGTGGCAAATTGGTTTGTAGTTCCGGCGTTGTTATTTCGCGGTCTCACCATTATAGCGGTTAGCAAGTATAGTTCTGAGTTAGGTTGCGGTAGATGCATACGATGCTTGATCACCTTCACATGATCTGGCGGTGCCATCTTCCACGATACAACAACAATGCCATTCACAGTTACATCTTCATGATCCTGCACCGGTGACATCTTCCATATTCTACCGGTCCACGGTCCGCATATTCTTTGCTCCAGCGGTTCGGTGTTATAGTAGTTGCGACTCGGTACGATGCGATTTCTTGATCCAGCAGCCGCAACAGCTACATTCCTATTACATAGTTCATCACCATTTTGGGGTAAAGTGAAGGTATGTTGTTTTAAGCTTTAATCGATATTCCTTCTATCTTGCGACTTGAATATTTTAGGAAAATTTTCGCCACCTCCTTTTCCTTTTTCCTTCCATGGCCTACATTATGTTGCATGGGGACATGCAACAAGTTTAGTTGGGGGGGCATGTTGGGACTATATTCATAACCACCATATTTTTTCCACTATCATCATTCAATTTTTCATTCCATTTCCACTTCCTCAAAATTTCTTTTCCAACGATCCCGATACACTTTACTTTACGCATTGATCTACACCTTGGCATGATTCATAAAAGATAGAAAGCCTTTTTTCTATCTTTCGGTGATGATTTTTATGCACTAGGTGAATATATATGGGTACAATGATTATCATAATAGCAAGAGGAAAATAATGAAATAAATGTTGTTAACCTGAGAACCAACATTCTTATATTCATGGATTTGTTACAAGAACCAACCATGGGAAAATGTCATTTGTTATTGGAAACTAAAATATGGGAAAATTATTATCATAGCAATGAGAGAGAAAAATAATGAAATGAATGTTGTTAACACAAGAATAAACATTCTTATATTCATGGTTATTACACAAGAACCAACCATGGGAAAATGCTAGCTATTACTCATGACTTGTTACTCATGTCTCCCACATATCCACGGAAACATTCATTATTAAGAAATACATCATCAATCAAACCGAAGTTGAATGCCAAGGTTCTTGAAGATCAAGCATGGTTGGATGAGGACATACAACAAGTTAAGTTGGGGGCATGTTGGGACTGAAGTATTCGATATTTTCATCCACCTTTCCCTTCACTATTCCTTACATTTCATGCCCCATTAAACCTTCATCTGTACCGACTTTTCATAAATACATTTGAGTTTCACGTTATTATTTTTCCACTTTATTCATTTTGGTATTAAAGGTGAATTTATGATTAAATATTAGAAAGTATACATGTTTACTAGCTATCCTCGTTAATATTGTGAGCTTTGTAATGTGTAGGAATATGGATGATTAATTCAAAGAGGCTTCCCGAATATCTCTTCCATCATTCAAAGGAGATAATTATTCAAACCTCTCACCAAAGGAAGAAGATCCATGGAGATTTGGTTAGAATATCACTTATCTATAGATATATAGAGAGATATGTGTGAGGATTTAAAGGGATCATATCTTGTAATAATGGGAAGTAGTTGAGAGTGGTTGAGAGAATAGTGGATATGCAATTATGAGATGGTTATCTTCATGTATATAAGAGGTGCTCTCTCTCTTCATGAAATTCAATTGGGATTCAATTAGAATTGGGATTGAAGCTTGAGTTTTTTGAATTAGTCTTGTAATTAGGAGAAGGAAATTCTTAGCTTTGTTATTCTTTCATGTTTGTCATTTGACTAACAATATGATTTGAGATTGATATGTTGTATGAGCTCATTTGTTGTTAACTCTTCACATGTGTATTTCCCTTAGGCAATTTCGTGCTTTCCTAGTTATTGTTTAAATGCTTTCTTAGATCAGTTTGATTTGATAACATAGATTAGATTAGATTAGTTCTACTTCAGTCCTGGTTGATTTCAGCAACATAGATTAGATTAGATTAGTTCTACTTCAGTCCTGCATATACAGTGCGTGTGCTTCGTCAGTCTACGTACCCCAGTTTGACAATTAAATAGTTGGGCAAGTACTATAACGACATATATTTCGCCTGACAAATACCTTCTTAGCGTCAGATATATTTCTGGGGATCTATTCATATATGGGGATCTTGCTAGTACCTTTACCTTTGTGAGAGGCAGTGCTTTCGAGGTTTCAGGATTTGTTACCCTGCCCATAGGGTATACCTGAATTACAACTATTCTCATGCATCAGTTATACCGTGGTTTCTTATTTCCTTGACATAGGTACCACATAGTTTACTTACAGGGGTTATTCCTGAAGTACCCTGAGTCAGATAAGGGTTGGAAAACACACAACCTTTATGGAGGATTACCTCTCTGGGGGGATCTGACCGACTGGTTGTTACACCCACAAGGGCCCTTATAACTAATTCTGATACCTCATATCTTTTGCAGGGAGTATCAAGACCCTCTTGGGTGAGTCATACCTACTTTAGGGAGGCAGGCACCTTTCAGCCACTTTATCCTGTTTGTGTGCATATTGGATTTTTGTTTATTTTGGGTGTGCTCTTTGATTACTATTTGGCCTTAGGATTTGTTTTTATATCTCGAGTCTTGAGTCATCATGGAGCCAGACCAACTTCCCCGCAGGTCTCACCGCTTGTTACGATTACCACCACATCTTGAGTCTTTTCCTTCTAAAAGGTGTAAAGTTATCAAACGTGGTACAAACACCTCCACTTACCAGACTTGTGATTATATAATGATGAATACTGAATCGATTCAGAAAGCTACTGGGATTCCTTCAACTCCCATACCCACTATAGTTAACGGTACTAGTTTGACACCTTCAAACAAAATGGTTGTAATGCCAACGGTTCCTATCAACACTCCTATCCATCCTATAGTGAATGCTCAACCTATAGCCACAAATCCTTTTGGGTCCCTTGATCACTCATCAGGATACAATATTCAGTCCATCCCTACAGCCTCTATCCCTTTTTCTTATGGTATTTCGAATTTCATATCGCAATTTTCATCCTCCATCCCAACATCTAATCTGAATACTAGTATTGGACTTGGGGGCATGGCTCCTCCACATACTCCATTTCCATTTGGTGGTGCTCATATCCCAAAAATGACTCCTACAGTTGGAGTCCTTCCTCCTTTTCACCCCGGGTCTAATCTTGGTCCTAATGCTCCTGGATGGACTAACCAACATGGTAGACAAGCTACTACTTATGGTCCATCCTTTAAGCCTACCCCCTATGTATCGATTTCGACCAACAAATTTGGCATCATGAATCCACCTTTATCCTCCGGATTCACACCCAGAGGAGGTCAGTTTCATACCTTAGGAAACCCCCAATATGGAGCCACTCCAGCTGGGGGAAATGTTTACAACCCTCATAATAACATTCCTACTGGAATGGTGCCCAACCAAATCCTCATGAATCAGTTCATAGGAGGGTATTACAATCCTGGATAGGGCCATGGTGCATACCAGAACCCTGGATGGGATGAGATTCTCCAACAACAATATTTCGAGGGATCTTGGGGCCAGATGCCACAACCTCATCTCCCTTTTTTGGCCACACTCAATCTTCCAGACTTGTCTAGATTGATGAATGACCATGTGCGTCATGATCCAACATGGTCCCCCATCCCCACCAAGCTTCCTTCATATATTCCAAAATTTGAAGGAAAGACTGGTGAGGATCCTGGTGATCACGTCACTACTTTTCACCTTTGGTTCTCTTCGAACTCCCTTAATGAAAATTATGTTCATTTAATATTGTTTCAATGCACCCTCACAGGGATCACTGCAAAATGGTATATAGAGCTACTAGGGGGGATGTACGAAACTTTTAATCAGATGGTTTTAGTCTTCCTCAACCACTTCCAATTGTCGGTTCATTACGATGTGGGCATAGAAATTATGTCACCCTTCTGTTAGGACAAATCCACCCATATCTCGTATCACATCCAAGAGTGGCATAGACGGAAGAGGTTGATCAAGACCTACATACCCCCGAAATTCCTTCTAGAGTGGTTCCTTAAGTCTCTACAACCTTATATTTCGAAGGATGTTTCTACATCCAAGGTTACATCTCAAGAAGAGAAATTTTTAAAGCCCAACAATTAGATCTTATATATGCTCAGTATGGGATGTTATACGAGATTCTTTCAGATGCACCGAGGTCAAACTATGACCCTAGACAAAATCTTGGGCCTCATGCCGATGGCATTGTAGGCTCTGCCAATGTGAAATCTACAGACTTGGTGACAAGCCAGTTGAAACAATTGTCTCTAAACCAGTCTATAGGGGGGATAGCTTCCTCTGTTTCATCCACTCCCACTCAGTCGACAGATGTAAATTTTATGCAGTCATTGAACAACCGAAATGGTAATCAACAACCAGGAGGGAATAAAAATAAAGGACGTGCTAACAATTGTAAGGGTGGGAACAATATTAATAAACCCAAGGATAATGGTAATAATGAGAATTCAAATAATAATTCTCATGACGGAAAGAAAGAAAGGAAGAAGGTGAAGTTTCCCTACAAGCTTTGTACATACGACCACCTTACCCACTTATGCCCCAAACTTGTGGAAGCTGTGAGGCTTTTGTCTCTACTTCCCACTGTGTTGACTAATCCTTTTACACATAATTAGCGCATGGCCTTGAGGTCCTCAAATGTCGAAAATGTGGCGAGTGGGATTCAAAACCCACCGATGAAAGAAGGTGCATGTCTATGCATCAATATGGTTAAATATGAGGTTAATGTAGCCACTAGGTCTCACAATTATAGTTCTTCACAGATTGTACCTGGTCTAGAGTCTCCCCCTCCTCCAGAGACGCCTTTACAGATAAAAAAACTAGAGCCCCTACCTCGTATTATGAAAGGAGTACTCAAGCGCACTACCCACAATCCTAATTCTAGAGCCACCCAAAATTACTCTATTGTTGAGTACTTGGGTCAAACCCCTTGTGCGATTTCTATTGGATCATGTTGTCAATGATGCCAATGGTTTGATTATTTTGATGTCAAAGGATTGATGTCAAGTGATTGAGTGATTAATTGATGTAAAGTGATTCATTGATGTCAATGGATTGATTGATTGATAATCTTGATTGGTTGATGATTGATGAACAATGTATGTCCTTGATGAGAATGATAGATGTCAAGTGGAAACCAATCGATGAAGATTGATCAATGAGTTGTCATCGATACATAATGCATAGTTACTATATATGATGCAGTGGTGGATGTATGCAAAGATGAATCATTATTTTCCTATCATGATTGATAAGGTGCACAAATGGATGAACTCCAAAGTGGTCCCCTTATGGTGAAATCCCTCACGAGAAGACGCCTTGCAGATTGAGTTATCCTAGAAGAATGGTTGGAGGACCCATGCTTGTATGTGGAATAATGAGATGAAGATCAAGGAAATTGTTTATGAAACTGTCCTTGATGGATAGTGCTTGTCATTCTATTTGCAGTGGTATGTGGAACATCACATAAATCCTCATGGTTTGAGAGTTATGGCCTTACGAAGATGAAGGACCCCCACATGAAGGCTTGAAGCCCCCAAGGTCAAAGAATTCAAAATGACATAAAAGAAGAAATCATTATTTAAATGATAAATTAAAGTGACAAATTCAAGGTGTATTATTTAAATAATAAGGAGAAGTGACAAAATCAAGAAGGAATATTTAAATGATAAAGTATTGGAGAACTTTCTATTTATGGAAAGTGGTTAACCCTAAAATAAGGAAAATAGGTTAAGTGACCTAGAAATGGGTTAAGTAACCTAGAAATTGGTTAAGTGACCTAGAGGATGAAAGTATAAATAATATAGCTATGGACTCTTGCAAATCATCCTTTTTCTGGATCAATGGAGAGCTTCTTGTGAGAATATATTTTGGAGTATTGATGGAGAGCTTCTTGTGAGAGAATATTTGGTGTGGATCTATTGAGCATGATTGAAGAGCTATTCTGAGAATGAGAGCATGAGGAGGATCTCATGGATGCATCAAAGTTTCAGCAAGGTTGGAGATCTTGACGACAAAAATCTCGGAGCTTCAGAAACCCTAGTTTCTGAGGTGTACACGGACTGTAATGGGCTAGGGAGTGTACATATGTGGGTTGTATGAGGGAAGGGTGTGTACAGTGATAAAATCATGGAGATTTGTGTTTGAGATGATGAATTCCTATTGAATACTATGGCAGGTTCCAGATTTACATTCTATGGGCTCAGATCTGCCACTGAGACACTGGTATGGTTACATTATTGTCTTGATGGATACTATTATTTGATGTGTTGTGAATTCTTAGGGAATTCTTCGTATGACTTCTATGATGTGGTTCAGTTTGGTTGATTTGGTTGATGGAGTGAGAAGTACTCTTGTGATTCAGTGGTGACATGATTGCTATGGTATACTAGTTGTTTATACATTATTGAGATAACATTCATATTGATTGATTGTGGAGCATGAGTAGACTATTAGAAAGCTTGGATGTGTTGTGACTAGCTGGTGGTCAGATTGGACAGTTAGAGACAGAAGAGAATGATATATTGGTTGTAGAGGATCTGATTTGATCTTGAAGGATAAAACCTAATAGTTCATAAGGTATACATAGGCTGTTGTATACATTGGTCATGTACACATGCGAGTTGTAGTGAGCCAGGGCATGTACACATGCAGGCTGCACTACTGACAGGTCATGTACCTGTTGCAGATTGATATCTGTTGAGGATTGTTGCCTCATATCAGTTGGTGTTGAGTGTGTAAGCTGAGTCTTGCATTATAGAGTTGGTGCTCTTGTAGAGTTGTACTCTATTCAGTTGTTGCTAAAAAACCCCTAGATTGTTGTCCATAATAAAAAGAAAAATTGTACATACATCTTGTGTTCTTTGTGTTCCTTGCGGTGATGACTTGTTGATGATATATTGTTGATATATGTTCACATATAACTGGTTATAAATGACATCAATGATTAATGAGTAAATGTTGAATGTTAACTAAGGAGTTTTGTGTAAGAGTGAAGTTTTGGGAAAAAGAGCCCCACACTCATTCACCCTTCCCCTCTAAGTGTGGTAGGTGTATCCAACAATTGGTTTCAGAGCATTCCTTCACTACAAGCCTTAACAATCTTGAAGGATATCCATAGACACACAAATGGATGATGAAGTTCCAATCCTTGATGAGGAAAACTATTCTACTTGGATAATAGAGATGAGAATAAATTTGAAGGAAATGGGAGCAACTATTTGGACAACATCCATTAGTGGATCAGTTTCATTGAAGAACAATTCAAAGTTTTCAACTCAAACGGAAGGAAAGAAGAATGATGCATTGGCTCTCAAGACCATTCTTAGTGGACTCTCAAGCCCTATAAAGGAGAGCATGGGACAATGCACTTCCTCCAAGGATCTATGGCTAAATCTAGAGGAGACATATCAAAGAAAGAAGGAGAAAGAAGATATTGAAGATCACTCCATAAATATCATTAAAGGTAAAGAATCTCCAAAAACCATTGATTGTATTATTTCTAAATGTGATCTTGAAAAAATTTCAAGTGAACATAAATAATTAAGTGATGATAGCACAAAGGAAGATCTTGAAGACATTTCAAATGAAGGCAAAGAATTATGTGTTGATGTTGGAAAAAAGGAAGATCATGAAGAAGGTAAAGAACCCTCAAAAACACTTGATTTCAATGATGATGATGAATTTTTCTATACAAGTGAAGAAGAAGTTCTTGAAACAGTTTGTGTAAAGTTTGATGGTAATTATCCCATGAAAAGAATAGAAAAAAATCTATTAAAACTTCAAAAGGAAGTTGAAGAGGGTTTATATAGATATAGAAGTGATCATTATTATATATACTATAACTATATTTTGAATAACACTAAGAAGTTTCTTGGGAGGATTCTAAGGAACATATTGAAATTAAAAGAAATGCTCAAGGCACAAGAAGAGAGAAATAAGACTCAATTAGAAGAAAAGGAAGAAGAGATCACAAGACTAAAGAATGGAAAAGAAGA
>SNQJ01S0049725.1:94790-107085 GCA_010110895.2 Picea sitchensis
AAATACCAAAATCGTACTCACTCATAAACTCACTCCATCGCCTTTGCCTGGAATTCAGATCTCTTTGAGTGAAGAGATGTTTTAAACTTTGATGATCTGTTTTGAGCTCAAAGTTTTGCCCAACAAGATAGTGCCTCCAAAGTTTCAGAGCTAGCATTACAGCTGCCAACTCTAAATCATGAGTCACGTATAACTCTTGTGTTTCTTCAACTTCCTTGACGCATAAGATATCACTCCTCCATCCTGCATTAGCACGGCTCCCAACCCTTTCTTCGAGGCATCCGTGCAGACCGTGAAGTCCTTTTCCATATCCGACACTCATAGAATTGGTGCACTAGTTAGTAAACTCTTAATCTCAATGAATGCACTATCACATTCTTCTGTCCATTCATACCTGACCCCCTTTCCTTGCAAAGTTGTGATGGGTTTCGCTATTTTTGAGAATCCTTCCACAAATCTCCGGTAATAACCCGCTAGCCCCATGAAGCTCCTCACCTCATGGTCATTTTTCGGCACTGGACATTCCATAATGGCCTTTACCTTTTCTGGGTCCACAGAGATTCCTTCGCTAGAAATGATATGACCTAAATAGTGGATCTCTCCCTGGAAGAAAGAACACTTCGAAAACTTCCTATACAATTTGTTCTCTCTAAGGAAAGACAACACTATTCGCAAGTGTTCCTCGTGTTCTCTTTCATTCTTGGAATAGATGAGGATTTCATCTAAAAAGACTTGTACAAAATGGTCTAAGTACTTCCAGAATACGCCGTTCATGAGGCTCATGAATACTGCTGGTGCATTGGTCAATCTGAAAGGTACTACAACAAACTCGTAATGTCCAAACCGAGTTCGAAAGGCAACTTTTGGGATATCACCTTCCTTAATCCTTAACTGATGATACCCTGATCACAAATCGATCTTTGAGAATACCGCTGCTCCTTTCATCTGATCGAAGAGGTCATCTATTCGCGGCATCGGGTACCTATTTTTCACTGTAGCACGGTTCAAGTCCCTGTAGTCTATACATAGTCGTAAGGATCCATCCTTCTTCTTTACAAAAATTACCGGTACGCCCCAAGGTGAGACACTAGGCCTTATTAGCCCTAAGTCCAGTAACTCTTTCAACTGCATTTGCAACTCACAAAGTTCTAGCACTGTCATCTGATACGGAGTTTTGGAAATTGGTTCTGCACCAGGTTTTAGCTCTATAGTAAAATCAAGCTCCCTTTCAGGAGGTAACCTTGGTAACTCATTTAGAAAAACATCCTGAAATTCTGACAATACCGGATACTGATCCAATGAGGGTCCCTTCCTTTCAATCACTGCTTCCACTACATAAATTCGACACCCTTGCCTCAAGCATCACTTAACCTTCATAGTTGATATAAAGCGTAACGACACTTTTATCTGTACACCTTGGATCTATATTGGTCTTCCTTCATCGTTGACACAAAGCACCCTCTTTGCGAAACAATCTACCAAAGCTCGATGAGCTTCTAGCCAATCCATTCCAATGATTAGGTCATATTCCCTAAGATCAGTGACGTATACCTTCAACCTAGTAGTGCACACTCCCAGGTCTACTATACAATTATCGACACTAGGTCCTACCTCTTGTTTTTCCCCCGAAGCCATCTTGACTTGTTTAAAGTCATCGTGCTCGTAGGCTGCCAACCCACTCTTTTCTAATGCAGATGGTGAAATGAAACTATCTGTCACACCAGAATCAAACAAAATATTGATATTGATATGATTTAGCGTACCTGATGACTCCACCACCGTGGATTGATGTTCGGCCTGGCGATTATTAACTGTTGCGTAAATCTGGTGGTTGCTACTTTCTCTCCCCATCGGTGCTTTTCCTTCTCTATGAAACAACCCTGATTGTAACTCTGGGCAGTCACGTTGGTAATGGGGTCCTCCGCACCCCCAACAGGTAACACGAGATTGAATCTGTGCATTGTTATGTGACTGTCTCTTAAATGAGTTCCTTCCCCTGGAACCCCTGCCCCTACTTGTCATTCCCTGAGATGGTCGTGGACCTGTCTGCACCGTTGGCGATGAATGATATGCTGCACTCGCTGCCATTGAAATCCCTGCAGCTACTGTCCTAGGCACGACTCTGTTACTATATGGCAGTGTCCTTGAGCCCCCTCCCCTAGGAAATGTCCTCGGGGCCTTCCCTACAAATCTAAGACGATGCAGAAATGTCGGTCTTGTACCCTCGTTTAAGTTCATGTGTTCTTCCGCATAACGTGCATTTTCCACTACCTCCGCTACTGAAGACGGCTTCCACATACACACCATATTTCTTATCCTAGGGTTCAATTCATAGACGAAGCACTCTGCCTGTCGTTGATCATTATCCATATACGAAACATATTTGACCAATTCCATAAATTTGATCTCATATTCTTCTACAGTTCTGTTTCCCTGTACTAAGGTATGAAATGCCCTTACCTGTTGTTCCTCGCAGTAAGCTGGTAGATATTTCCTTCAGAACCTCTCCTCGAAAAGTTCCTAAGACACTATGTCTGGGGTAAGGTGCAGTTGTCTTTCCAGGTTGCCCCACCAGTTCAAGGCACTGTCTCTTAACTGAAAAATGGCGATCTTTGCCTTTGAGTTGGAGGCATAGTCCCTTAAGGCAAAACACCTTTTCATGCCTTCCAACCATGCTTCCGTGCATTCACTGGCGCGACCCCCGGCAAACTCTGGAAGTTTGATCTTCTGCAATTCTCGTGTGCTGTCTTCAGGTGGAGGTTCTCCCCCTGAATTCCTTGACGATTCTGGATTACCCGTTCCAGATGGTGGGGGTTCCACTTCAGTCCTTGCCGGTTGTCGCCCCTTTAAAGTCTCATTAATGGCTTCCAACGAGCGCAGTATGAGGGCTAGTTCGGGTGATGGTGGTGGTGGCGCGGGCGGTGTTGGCGGTGCTTGCGACGATGCTCCCCTACCTCGAATCCTTCGAGTCCTGACCATCCTGTATTCTTTAACATGCATCACCCCAAAGTTGTCAGGGTGAGTTCAAGGACGTTTCAGATTGGTGCTACTTAAACTTAGAAACAGGGTTAGGCGTAAGTTTTCTTTACTTGTCTGTAAACAGACATTACTCCATTAGGGGATTGGCTAGGTTAGGGTTAGGATTAAGAGTCTAAGCTTGACTTCTTCGCCCCTACGAAAAGAACTATTGGTTCCCTTGCCCTGTAGTTACGCTAGCCTTTCACCTTACTCGCCACTTCCTATGCTTACTCTCCTAGTGCATATGCCGCCTCCTTCCCGCTTGTCCTAGTCTAAGCCCTTTTAACTTTTCGCTTACAACATGATTAAAGTAACTTCCGACCTTATGTTATTAATTTACGCCGAAAGGCGTACACCTATTGACAATGGGCACAATTAATGATCTTTTAATATTATTTAACCTTAAACCCTTATCTGATGGCTATGCATTGAAGATGTTGCAATATTCTTAGTCGTCCTCCAAAATCAATGGGTTAGATTTATTGTTCATAACTTTCTTGCATTTATCAAGGCATCCGTTAACATGTTTACCTTTTTTTTTAACATTTACCTAATCACATTAAAAAAAATGTTGTAAGGTTATATAATTACCACGTTTAATGATTAAATAGGATTAAACCGTGGCATCTAAATAATTGTCCACAACTGCCAGCCACGTTTCGGCGTTCACCAGCGCTATGTACCTTTCAGCGTTAGTGTTCTTCTTAAGACGCTTCGCTTGGTGGGTGGTCTTGGGTATGACAATTAAAGTATTTATATGTGAAATTATTTGTAAAAGTCACATCATGTGGTGCGTTGGCAGGGAGGACTTTGTAAACACTTGACCGGTGGGGAGGTCCGGGGTTCGATCCACGTGGACTCCATAAATTTTTCTTAGCCTATATTATTAAATTTAAATAATTTAAATAATTATGATTTTTAGGTAATTAATTTAATTTAAATAATTTAAATTTTCGTAATAGTATTAATACTTTTTTTTTTTTAAATTAATAAAACTAAACATTAATATTACTTAAAAAAAAATATAATAATATAATTAAAAAAAAAAGAGTCTTACCTTCAGTTCGGCGAGAGTTTAATGTACTTAATACTTAATGAGAAACGAGGAATTATATGGAAGCCTTTAAGGTCGGGCTTTGGCATGAGGCCCACGTGCCCGGCCTTCGGCTCTCGGCACCAAACACCTATCTCTTCAACCCTACGCGTCCTTCCTCTGTCGCCTCTCGCCTCTTTCCTCGGCTCTTGGCACTGGTGTTGGTCTGGTTGTGGATTTGTGCATGGCGGTGGCTGGTGGTGAATGTTAGTATTAGTTTGGAGAAAGAGATGGCCTGAGTTTGAATCTTGAAGCCATATATCCATTTTGCAGGGGAAAATATCTCGAAGCCATGATTCCATTTTGCTAGATTTGAAGCATAGCAATGTCGTTGTCATGTAATCTCTCTCTAGTATTTCCGTCTCTTTGCCATTTTTTATTCGTTTTTCTCGTTGCTTATTGAATGTACAATGAGGATTTTGCATGATCTCTTGTGATGTTAAAAATCAAACTTTCGATCTTCTGAGATATAAGAGATGTGGAAAATGTTTGGAGACCTGAATTGAAGAGATTGTAACTCGAAGCTATGAATCCAAGGGCAGCAGTGCAGTTGTCATGTTATCACTCTTTCTGGTATTTCCGTCTCTTCGTCGTTTTTTTATTTGTGTTTTTTTTTTCTCTCTCTTGTATTTCCGTCTCTTCGTCGTTTTTTATTTGTTTTTACTCATTACTTATTGAATGTTTAGTGTATATTTTGCATTATCTCTTGTGATGTTAAAAAAATCAAACTTTTGTTCTTCCGAGATATAAGAGGTGCAGAAATTGTCTGGAGACTCGTTTTTATTTTGGTGAATCGAATATCATTGTGGTGATGGAATTTCACATACGCAAAAATATAGATCTTATATTTGTTTCCAGTTTGAGGCCATTTATATTGGAATTTTACTATAATTATGTTTGACAAATTGTTGAATGATTTACCCGACATAATAAAAACCATAGGAAATCCATGTATCATGTAAGATACAGTAAAAATAATAAAACTAATAGAGAATAGAAACAGACACATGTCCAGTAGAAGACACATGCCAATATTCACAACTTCAAGTGTAGCTGTGTGCTCAGACATCTAGAATAAATAACAAAATCCTCGGTTTTGTGGACTTATTCTGTTTTAACCAGGGTTTTTGTCAAGGCTCATTCTACTCTTCCTCCTGCAAAGGAGAGTTTCAGAAATGGTTACTGAAGATATTTCTAAAAATTTCAAGTTTCTCATTTCATATCCATATTCTTTGTTGCTAGAGAAGATGACGCTCAGAATAAGGGATAAGGCTTCTCTTCAATTAGGACAGGCACAACCCTATCCTCACTCGTTGTGTGTTTCTTTCTTGAGAATTATGAATCTAAATTTGTCTCTCCATTCTAATATTTTAAAAGTATGTGTCTAGGCTGTATAATCTCATAAAGTTGGTTATGAGCTTCAAAGAAGTGATCGATTTTTTTGATCATTTGTATCACGCAGAATAATTATGTATTCTGACTTCCTCGGCATTTACAGTATAGATAGTAGAAGATGACTAAAATATTTCATTATCATTCCCTTTTCTTTATGACACTTGTTTTTGTGATTTGTATGCAAAACAACTAAACATCCCTATAGGCTCTGTTTGCATCGGTCTTGGATATGTTCACTATTATGTTTAGCATCCTGTGAAAGAGGAAAACTGGCAGCACTCGTAGAAACTATCTTTGTTTGCTGTGCAGAACTTAACATTTTGAGCCTAATTGTGTTGTTAAAATCAAATAATTCTGAAAATAGAGCAAGCTATATCAATTCTGTTTTTTTTTAATATAGAATTCGGTCTCGCCTCTGTTGAATGGAGTATTTAGGAAAAAGAGCGACCAGAAGTGTTCATTCCTTCTCTCCAAAGGCACCATAGGAGTCCTCGCTCTCGCTCTCATTGTTATCATCAGAATATTCTACCCTCCATTCAACGCTTTCAGCATGAAGCGAGCTTTGGATAATAATTCCAAGGGTCAAGCAAAAAGTAGGAATGAGGTATGTATCAGCTACACGTTTCCTTTCTTTTTATTGGAATCCATATTCTTTTTCATTTATTTAAATGGCTCTTATAGATATGGAACTTGTAGCTATTATATTAGAATCTGTCATGATTTATCTATCGAAATGAGTGAATTTACCGAGAAAAATAACTATAACTTTTGAGAAATATTTTGAGCTAAACGATTTTTTTTTTTAAAAACTGATTACTCTATTAAAAATAGAAAACAAAAGAAGATAGTAAATGCATTATTTTCGAAACGGAAATACATTTCCACATTATTAGGTGTATCAAATTGCATTTTATTTTAAAATATTCTAAATATCATAGCTATTTAGAAATACACATAATCATTAAATTACATTTTATGTTAAATGGAATTTGATTGATTTATTTATTTATATAATATATTACAATTATTTAAAAATATAAAATTGTTGTACAAATTTAATTGATGATGATTAACTGTAACAACCCTAGTAGTTAAAATTTGTGTTAAAATTCATATTGCATCTATTTTTTTTTTTAATTTTTTTTTTTAAATTTCTGTGTTTTTTTTGCAGGCTAAGCGTGGCTGGAGTTAGCGCTTGGAGTTTTGGGAACTTGGCCCATAGGCCCAGATTTCGAACTAAGATGCTCTGATACCATTTGTAGGGGCCGAATAGATTTTTACGTCTAAAAATTACATGAATTGTAAAAATATTAATTTCAGAAATTTCACTAATTTCTTTTAATTGAGCAAAACAGTAAAAATTCATATATTCCTTATTTTGAGCACACACGCATGTAATTTAACAACGAATATTAAAATATTATCGCAAATAAAACAAGTACACAATTTAAATTACCTGGGTCTGATGCTAATTCGCCTTGCTGCCTTGTTGTTTCCTTGTTGAGCGCTGCTGAACTGTGTAAACACTGCCCAAAACCTAGTTCCACCCTGCTAACTAGGTAACTTCCTAGCTCCAGGATATCATATGGATATCCTGGCCCCCGTGCCCGAAACCTCCAGCAACCTCGGTGCATGTACTGATACAATCCCACTCCAAAACTCCACTCCTCTCTGCAAATCCAAGAGCCCCCAAAATCAATCCCCCATCTCCCGTAGAATGACCTCCCGTAAACCTCCTTCCCCTCCATATTCCTCCTTCACCGCCTCATGCATTTACTTCCTTACCTATCCCTCGTTAATGCCCCTTATCCTTTCCTTTAATATTTTATCCCCCCTGATTTATATGTTATCCCTTTCTGTGTGCGTAACCTTTTAATTTAAACAATATAACTTATTAATCTATTAAATTTAATACTCATGTTATTAAATGTAATAGGTAGTTAATTAATTAATTAATTAGTCAAAATTATAACCTTTAATTAATTAATAACTACTTAATTAATATCTTTAGATCAATCTTTGTTTAATTAATACCTTGTTAAGACAATTAATACCCTAAATAAATTTTTACTTAATAAACCTTAAACATTTATTCAACTAGGGTTGTTACATTAGATTATCCCAAAATAGCAATGTAACACCTTTACTTGAAATAGTTTGTCCAAGAAAGTGTATACTGTGTGGAAATAATATCTCAACAACGAAATGTTCTCTCAAATATTCCAGTGCATGTGGAAGTTCCAACAAATTATGACCATAAGGATAGACCATCCACAATGTGACAAGTGAGAAGTAAAAGGAATGTAAGTGCTGGCATTAATGTCAAGAAACCATGTACTATATAAACTGTGTACTAGTATGCACCAACAATGAACAATTTTAACCTTTCAAAGATGTTTAGATATGTGTGTCATAAAACAAGTGTTGAGAGCCCCATATTCAAGAGTTCTTATGGCACAAGAGTGGTGTCCTATAAAGATCCAAATCACATTTTTGAAGTTTCCTGTGTAAGTTAACAGTGATGCCAATGAAAACCAAGGCTGGAAATGCATGAATATTGTACTCAAACACTAAATTGCTCCATCAGATAATGCATTGATCTACTATGGGAGAGAGTTGAGATTATGTAGAAACACAAACATTGCAATACAACTAAGAGTATCACCATGTATTGACCATCGAAACAAGTAAACCCTGCTCAGATTTAGGAGATGAAATAATTATGTTTGGCTTAGCATTTCATCAAATGATGCACTTACGTGTTTGTGTGAAATGATTATATTATATCAGATATAATAAAAACCACACAACCTACAAACTAGTAACAAGGAACCCTCAAAACAGTCCCAAAGAGAGGAGACGTAAGCATTGTTGATATTATGGTAGCTTTGAGAGGTATGAATCTCTATTGTGACCTTTGACAATATTAGAATATTCTGGAAGGAAGCAAATAAATGAAGGAACCCTTAACGAGATGTCGGTTGAAGATAGATAATTAATATGAATTAATTAGTACCCAGAGGGAGAAGTCGGCCTAGGAAAGTCTACCAGGAATACTATAAATATAGGGCGCCAGTCTCTCATTTGACACACTCTCAAAATCACAGAAAGCCAGTTTCTGCACACTATAGTCTATCAGTCTTGTGCGCAAGTCCCAGGGAAGGTGTTGTGCCAGTTTTGGGTGAGACTATCTTATCATCTTGGTTACTTCTTGCTTGGTGAATTAGCCTTGCTTGGCTATTGGATTGCTACCGGGATTCTTCTCTCTGTCATGTTTCTCCATGGTAGGATGCATCAAGTCCACAAAGGTACGAGTCTATGATAGTTGGATATGATGTGGACTAATGATTAAATGTCATGTGGCAAAAATATTGTGTCAAGAAAGATAAATATGATTAGTCAAGGAGCACTCATTAAATTTTGGTAAAAAAGATAATGATGACTGGTAGATGAGAATAAGGACCTCATAACATGATGGAGTAAATATTCTTGGCAAGATCAAAACAAATTATGGGGCTGGATAGAGCATATCTGAAGATCAATAAATTATCAAAGATCTTGTCAAAATAAGGGATATGGGGCATGGTTGTTTTGATTGAGGTGTTCTCTTTCAAATAATTCAAAACTTCAAATTGTCTTTCAAATTATGATGATGCACCCTCTATTCCAGAAGAAGAATTGTGCCCAGAATATGTGAATGAAAACTCCTTAAAGTTTGTCAACCAGTCAGGGGTAGAATATAGGTATGATAGTTCCCTTGATGGCTCATCAACGTATGACCTTTGCATTGATATTTTTATGGTCATTAAGGCATTAACATAATTGAGGTGCCTAACTTCCCAATAGAATTGATATTTGTCCATGAATAGAGGCATTTTTCAAAATGTTGTGTTATTTTTTAAGGGAATTCAAATGCATAAAATTAGTAGGCTTGTGACAAAATTAATGAAGTGAAATTGGAACATAATTCTAAGAATGAAAGGGAAAGAAGTTGGCAAGATAAAAATGAATCAGATTTATAAGAAAACCATTCTCAAGCCACAACTCATTTCATGAACATAGATAGGGAATAATATGAATAGTGCACTAATATTTTCAGTCCCATATCCATGAAGGAGCATGTTAGTAATCAACTTGGGTATGATGTTGCTTTGAGAACCTTGTATATAATTGTTTTCCATGAAAATCAACAAGTAAATATGGAAAAAACATTGATAAACTCCAAATGATTCTCATGTCTTCTTCCCTTTTCATTTTATGAAAAAATTGAGGAACCTATTGATTCTTCAAAATTTTGTGTGGGAATACATATTCCCAAATGGCCATGGTGGAAGGATAGGAAGCACTTTGGGATGTTCTAGAATGGTTGATAGCAAAATTCGAAATCAATTTTCCATTGGAAACATGACTACTTAATTTTCTCTTCATGTTTTGACTTCTATCTTTCTTCAAAAATCAAACTTACAACACCAACTAGAATGTGTTTTGAAGTTGGGTCATGGAGGCGACACTTCAACAAAATTTGAGATTGAAGTTTACATGCAATTTTTGAATGTTTTGTCATTGGATAAACATGCTAGAGTTGTTGGCAATGAATATGAGGATATTTTGGAAGAAAGAGAAGGTTTGGGATTTAGAATTCAAATTTTATAAGGTTTGGGAGATATGGGATTGATAATTTCCTCTGCCAAAGCACCCCCTATGGTTTCATTTTCTAGGTGACAACCTCCACTATACTTTCTTTCCTCACACAACAGAGGAACAACACCTATAGCGGTTAATTTTGGAGTGATTTCTAATCTAAAGAAGTGTACATGACCATTTGCAAAAATTGGAAGGAGAAAATATTATCTTGAGCCTTTGGTTTATACGCTTTCCTTTCTTCTTTACGTAGAATAGGGCTTGGTAAAAAAAAATTGGTTGAGATGCTTAATATCCATTACATTGAAAACCATGATAATTCACTAGGGACTATCTTCAAAATAAATTTATGAATACAAAGACCATGTACTGTGTTCCCAAGGTACCAAATCTTTTTCTGATCATGAAGAAGATGATTGAGATGCATTCCTTTACAAATCCATGACAGATCCTAACATTTTAGGAAATCAAGGATGTAATGGTACATACATTTATGAAATTTTAGATGGAATAGATTTTTGAAGATAATCCTCGGTGCTCTCAGTTTATGCATTCAATGGAGGAAGAGGTTTGTCATCTAAAAGCTGAAGAAATGAAAAATATGGAGCCATCACATGGCCTCAATGTTGAGAGGGAAATCTGATGTATCTCATTTAATTTAAAGAATGGGACTTCCTTCATATTTTTTGCTGGTGACCCTATTTATGAGACTTACTGGGAATATTGCAGCCAAACATAGCCACACTTCAAACATGACTTATTTTCATTTTCGCACACCATTCTTGTTGTTTAAAGATGGGAGAATAAAGGCTCGAAAAATGACATGGTTTTAGCCAGATATGGTACTAATTCACCTAAGGGAAGCCTTGTTTCCCAACAATGAGATCCTAAGATGAAGAAAACTCCATTTCTTAGTACTTATATTGATATAACCACTAGCAATGACTGAAGATTTACCTCTTTCAATTATTTGAATTTTTCTTAAAAGGAAAAACAACCAAAGCATTCATGGACTATTAAAATAATTGTTGTTTTTAGGCATTCAGATTCCACTTTAAAAGAAGACATTCAAAGTAATATTTCATGTGGAATAGATAACAAAGGACCTAAACCAAATGATGAAGGTTCTAAAAATTCATATGATGCGTTTAGTGATGAACCGTTGATTAAGAGGGTGGATAGAGGCTATGAGAACATTGTAGGTGAAGGAGCAACTGGAAATGCAGTTTTGGATGCACAAAATTTGTCCCCACAAATTTCAAATTCATGGGTTATATTAGGGTTTATAAGAGTTAAAGGCTATAAGGGCTAGGATTAAGGGAATATATTAGTTAGGGTTACATGGGTTGGGATTATAAATCTTAGAGGTTAAGGCTATATCAATGTTTATAAGATTTAGGGAATATAGGGGTTGGGATAAGGCTCAATTGTTATCGTTAAAGGTGCTAGTGGTAATATTATGGTCTATAAATATTGGTGGATGTGGGTTATAAGGGTTGCATGTTAAGGGTTATATGGGTTATATTGATTATAAGGTTTAGGGGTTATAGGTTCATAAGTGTTAGGGTTGATAACTTATGGATGATGGGTTATAGGAGTAAAATGTTCATATGGTCTATAAGGTGAGGAGTTAGGGACTATAATTTTGGGGGTTAGGGGTATGGGATTATAGGTTTTATAAATTATATGAGTTAGGGGTTATAGTGGTTAATTGTTAGCAACTAGGTAATATAAAATTTAGTGGTTATATGTGTTAGGTATTACATTACATGTTAGGGGGGGATAAAATTTATGGTAAATATTTATAGGGACTAAGAATTTGGGGTTATAGGAGTTAAGGATTGATAATGGTTATATGAATTAGTGATTATAGGGATTATAGGGTTCAATATTTTAGTATTAAGTGTTATAGGGGTTTGGGGATATATGTTTCAATGATTGTTGGGTTTAGAAATTTTGCAAGTTTGGGGATGGGGGTATTAGAGGTTATAGGTGTTATATTTTGTTGGGTTAGTAAGGGATTATAATGGGTATGGGTTATATCATTTAGGAATACAAGTTATAAGGATTGTATGGGTTAATAGGTGTTATATATTATGAAGGTTGGTGTTGATAAGTTAAAGCGATAAAGGTATATGTGTTATAGTT